>JAOVVB010257953.1:0-19479 GCA_028570985.1 Heterobranchus longifilis
TAAAGTACTCCCAGCCATTTGCATTGGGCAGCAAATAAGCTCACTCGTCTCTCCACCATCCTTTCAGGCGATAAAACGCTACAATATCTATTAATAAAAATTATAATGGATGGTTCTGTCTACGTGCTGTCTGGCACATCGGGTGACGGATATACATCCACTGTTTCAGGGGAAGTTATTTACATGGTTGGGTTGCCAGATTGATGACCGCTTGTTTCTGAGCACTTGGGGTGAAGGACCTTGCTCAAGTGTCCAACGGTGGCGACCCGACGGTGTCGGAGCTTGACTGGGGATTTCCTGGTCAGCAGTTCAACATGTTAACCACCAGGCCACCCCTGCCCCAGGTTACTGTCCTAACCTGAGATTAATATTTGATTTTAAAATAAAAGCTGGTTCAGATAAGCCCCAAGTCCCATATTCTACAATTTATGTAACAAGTTAAAGTTTTGTGTATATGTGTGTCAAGATTTCAGCTTTAATACCTCTCAGGTACTGCTTTTTTATACCTTAAATTAATTTAATTTTACTCCTTCTCCAAATGTGCTGTTTCAGTTTCTACGTAAATAAGCTACTGCTGAGCCACGCTACTACTGAGCAATGCCCCATCAGAGGGGTTCTTCTTTTATGAGGTAACAATAAGTGAAAAATTGAATCGGCATGTTAAAAAAAGGACAAAAAAGAAAATAATATTTTTTCACCTCAAATTTTGGGTTGGTACACAGACACTTTACACTATAGATCAATCTGAATGTATAAACATGGCCAAAATGTCAATTATAATATGCATAACTGGTCCCCTTTACTCTAAAAGAGATGTTATTGTAACTAGCAGTTTAAAAACTATGTTTCAACATTACATGATAGTCATGAAAATATCAAGAAAAAAGTGGGACCCCAGCTCTGTTAGCTTTTCCAGCATGAAAGAGATGAGAGGCGGACTGAGGCAGACGGTTTCTCATTGTGCTTATGAAAATGTTGGAAACAGTAATGTTACACAATTGCTGCAGTGTTTACCGAGCTGGATTGTGTACAACAACCTGCCACTACTAATACAAAGACTAAGCTGCTGCACTGTCACGCCCAAAATGTATTCATACAGAGCAGGTGCATCTTATTTCATCTGAACACCTGCCGCTCCCGTCGTCATGAGGACACTGAAGTCATTCAGTCTTTTCTCTTTTTTATTCTTTTGTATATTCTTTTTTACACTTACACAAAGTTTTTTCCTTGAGACGAAAAGACGGGCTCTCCGCCTGGCAGCAAGTCTGTTTTCTGTCTTACACAGAGGATTGTGGACAAACACACTCAAAAGGCAGGAGAGAAAGAGAAGACACCCAAACACAGCCTGGGAAAAGTGAGATGATGGATAAACAAAGAGTGTGTGGGTGAAGTATAAGTTTCCACACTGCACACTCAATAATGGTGTGTCTGTGTGTGTCTAAGGCATAGATGTGTGTGTAACCGTGAGTGCAGTTTTTTTATGTATATACATCAGAGTTTTTTACATCAAAATTTTTTCTGAGTGATGCTTGATTTATAATGAGTTTTGACACAGCAATGTCAAGTGTGATCCAGTCTCTTTACCAGCATGTGCTGCACGGTCCTCACTTAATCATTTTATCTCCATATTCCCCCTCGTCTCTCATTCATCCCTTCACAATCAGTCCTTTTCAAAAGGCTGTTTGGAGAAGGAGAGAAAGACAGGAGGTTAAGCCTTAGTACGGGCTTGGAATAAATGAGTTACACACAATCGATGGACTCTGAGAGGTGAAGGCTTTATTCTATGCTAATGGCCACAGCATGCACAGAAACAGAGGACACTTGAAGGTTGCCTGAAATGTGTGCACATTCCATGTAGAGATGAAGACCACCTGGAGGATGCAGAGAGGGAAACAAGAGAGGGCATTTACAAATGTGAGCTCCAGTGAACACAATGTATGGAACAAAGCTTAAGAATACTGCTTGATGATTTCTTTGTTTCTTACAGTACATTTAAGCCTAGCATCAAATTTATATGAACTGCCTGACTGAACGGAATTGGTATGTTAAACAGACGTGTGTGGAACATATACAAAATCCCCCCATAATGATAGGAACAAGTGACAGTCTTGACATTGTGCATACATTTGACTGATTTCACTAAATACTTGCTTTCAATGAAAAAAAAAAAAGATTTAAAGCTTATAGCGTACAGATGTGTAGTTTGTGTATGTGGATTGTATGTGTGGGTATGTGTCAGTTGCTGGAGCACATGCTTGTCCTTGAATAAACATTTGCATTTACATTCATGGCATTTGCCATCGCTCCTTTCCAGATCGACTTACAGAAAAGGTTTGAAGCCTCTATCGATAAATACACACTAATACTGGATCACTAGGTCACACACTGAGAATACCATCCGTCAAAAATCGATCTGTCCTGGGGAGGTAATACAGTAAGAAAAGTACAAATTAGCCACATGAGAGAACTAATTAGCATGGACCAACAGCCACTTCCAAACAACGCGACACAATCAAGCCTACTAATACCAAGATTTTCTTGAGTCAAATAGACAGTACACAAAAGGCAGTTCAAGATTGATGAGCTTAAAGCAGAGATAGTGAATAACGCTAGTATAACATCTAAAAGTAATTGACTAAAAAACATCATCAGTTTGGAATCAGGTGAGCAAGAGGAAGTGGAAAACTTTAGATATTGTGGTTGTGAAGACGCCACCATGTACACCACTCTCAAATCCACCACATACACAGGTGCACTGTGAACGAGCACAGGGAAAGTTGGTAATGATTGCCAGTATGATGAAACCTTACCACTAGCGCAATGAGATGATGCCATAAACTGGGTAAATTCAATGGAAATGGTGGTTTATGTCTAGTAGCTTTACCAGTTATGTAATTAGTGTATTTTACATATGTGCTACTGTACAAAATCCCTGAGATACTGTAATGTGGAATGGGTGTAACACTAAGTACATTCTGCAGAATGCATATACAGTAGATATGGTGTAGTAGATGTAGCTGATGTGAGTAGCTGTGATGTGTAACCTGGGATTAGTGTTTTAGGTGATGCGTCATGAAAATAAGTCATGGAATGTGTATGTAACAGCTTAAAGTGACTGAAGTGTTGCTCACTCTCTGTTCCCCATGTTCACTCGCTCATTCTCTTTCTCACTCACTCACTCACTCACTCACTCTGTCATGCAATCACCTTTTCCACTCCCTCACTCACTCCCTCACTCTTCACTCATTTTCTCACTCATCTAGAATCATGTGAACACACACAATACCAGTGATTTCAGTGCTGCCTTGTGTGAGGTCTGCGGAGGCTGGGAGTGCCACAGATGCTGATAAGGTCCAACACCTGGCCCAAGGTCATAAACAGCAAATGGAAAATGCAAACTGTGACAGACGCAGTCTAGTTCTGACTGACCCCTATTGTGGGAAGGCACATTTGGGAGGTGTGAATGGCACGGTCTCCTGTCAGGAAAGCAATATACCATCCAGGCTGTTTCAAGATACCTTGTGATTCCAAGCTTTTGATCTACGTTCCTGTCGTTTACATTCTTTAACCCAAAGCCTGCTTGCTTAGCCTGGTTTAGTGCATTCAATCCCTTTACCTGTTTTTCTACTGCAATCTTTGATTCGCCCTTTTCTGCATAACCACCTCCTGTTTTTAATAAACACCCTGCACAGGCACCCATCTGGCACCGAACCTTTACTTAATAAACATAATAGCGTGTGTTCAGGTCAGCAAACACTTTAGTGATTTAGTCACCACTATGTACTGCTCAGGGTCACTCTAGTTCAACATGCTCATGTAAGAGTTGCAAATTTGGTTATTTGTTTAGAGAAGGAGGAAGAATGAGAGACTGACAGAAGCACTGGTTCAGGATTTGCAGGTTCAGGTTTTACTTGTATTAGTTCTTCTGTTCATATTTGTCTTTGAGGCAGAGATTCTTTATTCCAGATTAAGGGGGGGTTTAAGGTTTATTAGTTCACCGTACAGAGTTCTTACTCGCCCCTAAGTTTAAAATACACAGCTGTATGAACAATGACATGAAAACAAATAAATGAAGAACCACCAGAAACAAAAATGTGTGTGTGTGTGTGTGTGTGTGTGTGCTTGGAGAATGATTACACAGTCACACCTGTCTTCTTATCTCCAGAGATCTAGGCTGTCCTACACCTCACAGTGTGTGTGTGTGTGTGTGTGCGTGTGTGTGTGTGCGCGCTCGTGCAGGAACAAGGTGCAGCATCTGTATTTTTGCTACAGCTCCAAAACACCACCTTATGAAGGGAATGTTACTGTTGGCCTGATAAAAGGGAAACTCGTAAGCAGGTTGTGTAGAGAGACGTGTGACTGAGTGTCTCTTCGCAGAAGAAGAGAAATGTTCTTCTGTTCCAAACATCGTGCTTGTGAAGACATTGTGAAATGCGTTAAGAATGGCTGGTAGATCTATAATGGCTGAATGGACACTGACATTGATGAGTATTAAATGTACAATGGTATGAGAGAGAGAGAGCAAAAGAGAGAGAGAGAGAGAGAGAGAGAGCAATTACATAACAATACAGGTCTCTTCTCATTGGCTTCGCATTAGGTTCGGCTTCGTTACAAAGTAATTCATCAGTTTCTGCAGAAGATAGATGATGAGTGCTGAAGGATCATTTGCATATTTTTAGACTACTATCTCTCTCTCTTTCTCACACACACACACACACACACACACATTTATATGTACAGTATGCAATCATAAATGCAGTAAATATCACTATTGTAATGAACCACGTTCACTGTGACTTACGCACTGATGTACTGCTCTTTCCTTCTCTGTCTCTTTTCTTCAGTGTGGCTTAGTAGAAATTTATACTAAATTGGTAGGAATAGATTTCTTACTATAGCTTTTTATCAGTTGGTAAACATCTGCTTATTTCTTTCAGAGCAAAGAGGTGGGTTTAGAAAAGGAGAGAGAAACAGGGAACAATTTTATAGTTTTTTTTTTTACCTTACCTTTGTCCCATTGCACTCTGTCACCATTTCTACAGGCCTAATTTTTGCAAGCAGACTTTTTCCTAATATTCTTCCTTTTTTTTTTTTTTACATGAAATAAATGACTTTGATTTTTGGGACTTCAAATGTACAAAATAAATATGCATGATGATATATGATCAAGTTGTAAAAAATTTTTTTGTTTGTTTTCAACATTTGCATGACTTGCAGCATTTACACAAAACCTAAAGTACTGCTGAAGATTAATTTATGCACATTTATGCATAAAAATCACATAATGGTCAATAAAATTTCAAACTGTAGTTCTATGTGTCCTGTTCTTTCATTAAAAAGTCTTCGGTGCCATTTTATGATTTTCCTTTGCAGAATGTTTCCATCTGGTTCCAAAAATTTCCATATCAAAAAACTTCCAGCTTTTTATCTATTTTAAAACATTAATTTTGGAACAGATGTTTCAGGTTATACAAATAATTTTGACTCAATAAATATTTTTAAATAAATAAACATTCAACTATTAAACTATTAAGTCATTAAAACTAAAATTTACTATGATTCTTTGAAAATAAAACCTGAATCCATCTTTAATATGAAGGGTGTTTAAATCAAACTGAGACTTTTTATTTTGCAGAATAACAGGACAGAGTTAACGAGATTAAAAACTACCATAATTCCTCTATATGATCTTTATCAATACCTATAACCCTCAGCTGTTACACTAATGCACTTATACCAGCATTTCACTATTGCTTGGATACCCTGAAGATTTCTCACTACGCCAGAGCCATGGACGGACTGCCTGCTTCACATCTGAAGCACTGGCCTCCCAGGAACTCCAAACATGACCAAACATGTGGAAAGAGCTGGGAGAGAGGTCAGGACTGTGCGGGGATGTGGCGATAACTGTAATGTGAAAGTGATGTTCGTGAATGATGGCGTGTACAGTTCCCACAGACAGATGTGTCTCTTCTGCAACTAGGCCACAAGTTATCTTTAGTTATATTTTCAAAGATCAGTCGTTCCACTCTTTGAATGTTCACAGGAATAACTGCAGTGGGCTCTGTACCACCTTGGCCAGGATCCTCATTCACGAACGTACATCCTTCATTAAAACATTAGCATAATTAAAATCCTTTACTATGGCTAAAAGTCTCATAAAAAATGTAAATTGTTTTTACATCTTCGTTCATGAGAAATTTCAGAACAAGTCCCAGTTTCACTTGATTGTCTCTTGTACATCATTGGACAGACAACAATATCACAGCAGTGAAAATGCATCATAAATGGAGTGAATAGAAGGAAAAATGTCCATTCAACAAGCTCCTTTCCATTGGTTGGTGTAACAAGTTCTTGCGGTCTGGCGAATGTGTGCTTTTCTTATTTATGTACATGGATATTTTTGTGGTCCATTTCTTTTTTTTTTTGGCAAGATGAGCGCTCTAATCCCGGAGAGAAGCAGAGTTGCAACTGCTTGAGCAAGACCTCAGCTGCTCAGCTCCATGCCCAGACTGGCCTTTAGCTTAGTTAGTCACTTTGGACAGAAGTGTGTGTGTGTGTGTGTGTGTGTGTGTGTGTGTGTGTGTACCACATCACATGTATGCCTTGTGCCAATTTTTATAAATCTTCATCTACACAGACTACTAATAAAAAATAGATAATTTACAATGACATGGATATCGCATACTTTTTACGTTAGTTTATTAGTGTGTTAGTCCCAAAATATTGAAGATTTATAATTCTGTTTGTCTTGAAGCCAGTCATAAATCAAATCAAATGTTATTGCAAAAGACAGAGGCCTGGGAATACAGTGCTTCAGGGCTGAGTGTAACATCTAACATGTGTCACTTTGTTCAGAATTGATACTACAGCCTACAATGTTTTTTACAAGCCGAACTGCACATTCCATTTTAAGTGTTCTTAACATGTTCTTAATAAATCTATATAAATAAAAGAAAGTTTTTGTCTGTACATTGGTCAGAACTCGCTCTTTCAATATCTTTAATTTTCATACATTGGAGTACCCAAAACCAGTCTCCGAAAATCTTTTGTCTGTCTGTCTGTCTGTCTGTCTATCTGTCCAGCAAGAATTTGTCACAGCATCATGCAAAACTGGCAGAACAGAATTTAATGAAACTTTGACAGTTCTTAGGTATTTACTTGAAGTTAAAACAGCACCATAAATGAACTTAAAATGTTGAATAGAAGTGAAGTTATGAGCAGTTATGTACCAAAACACGTCACGGCATTTAGCATTTTTTTGGATTAATTTATCATTTTTTTCCCCAGTGTCACTCAGTAGAGCCAATCAACAACGATAGTTTTCCGTGTATACACAGAGTATGCAGAAGACACAGAAATATCCGTAATGCACCTTCAAGCCGCCCATATCCTCAAGTAACACAAACGACGGTGCGACACACCATGACTTACTCCAAAAAAGGGAAAGTAATCTATGAAAACTGAACCTTCAAAGATGAATGGGCAGAACATTGTATGTTTATTCTTCCTACAGGAAGTTTAAAGCCAGTTTGTCTCATATGTTCCAAAACTGTGGCGCCAAGTAAAGCAGTAACATGAAGCGCCACTATGAGATGAACTAAAACGGTTCATTAGAGCAAACATTTCCACAGCAGTCCGAGGTGAGGGCATAACCTCTGTCCCCTATGTACAGCAAAATCAGCACAGCACTCCTCCATCTGCCAACAGGATGTCATCTGATGAAAAATATAAAAAACTCAAAAAGGGTCATCATGAGAGCAGATTAGACTGATGATGCTGTGCTTGAAAGCCTGCGACTGCTTGTACCATCTGTGGCCTAAAAGGAATTTGTTCCATCAGGGGCAGCAATGTGTAAAAAACACACACATACACAATACAGAGTAAAGCAGCTGTAGCTCCTAAGGACAAGAACGGCTTAACACTAACCTGCATAGACAGACATTAATGCCTAAAGGTTAATAAATAGCTCAATGTTAGTTTAACTACCATTCCTTGCTCCACAAACACGAGCAGGAATTGGATGCATGAGGGATTTTCAATTGTGCTCATTTCCTGTAAGAATAAATTTTAGCTTGGTTCACATGCTGAGTTACTGCATAATTAAAGAGATTATACCAGCCTGTAATGGCAGCAGCACAGAAGCAGCGTTAGAAGACCAAACAACTCTAAACAACTCTCAACAGCTTCAGTGCAAGCTTTGAGTTCTCGGTGTCTCCTGTAAGTTTACATACACTTTGTGTGCCTATCAGATGAGCATTGTTTTGTGTCAGTAGGGAGGAGAGATCCATCTGAGAGAGTTCAATTCCCAAACAAAGAACTGGATCATGACAGACACAAATACACACACACATAGAGCACACACACCCACATGCATGTCCAGACATGCATATACTGTACACATACACACACAAGGAGAGAGAGAGGGGTGTATGAAAATAGCTGTTGTATAGATTAATATGGATTTTATTTATTTATTTAAGATAAAGAGTCTATCATGAACCTCTATTTCCAAGGACGTGTTCGTACTGTTCGGATAATACTCAACTCGAATAAGGTTTGGACCTACACTGGAAAAAGAACTTCTAGTTTTAGAGCATGTGTCATACGATCTCTGCTGTGTATTAAATTATCAGCAAAAGAATAAAAGTGAACCTTCTGTGGCATTGTGGTCTCAGTGTGCCCTCTGTGCACACACAGAGTGTCAAGGCTAAGTGAAAGTGTGTACATTTGTGTACGTGTGTGTGTGCATGTCTAATGTGTGCTGAAGCTCTCTATCCTGTCTCTCTCCCTCTGCATGATGATCTGTGTAATGTATTACAGTATCCTCACAATGTTCTGTCCAGTGGGTTTGCTGCTAATTACAGGATATTCTGCATGTACGCACACACACACACACACACACACATGCACACGCAAACACACTCACACTTTTTAAACTACAATGGCAGAGATATTTCACTTTTTCCCTGCATATTGTTATTGTATGTAATTCTTCCCTTTTGCCGTGACTTGACTGGCCTCTGTTTGATGTTCGGAGGCCGTTGAAGAATTTTTCAGTACTTCCTGTTTTGCATTACTTGCATTTGCAATAGCACTTTACCTTCAATGCATTCATCTTAATAATCACTTAAAAATCTCTTACTTTACTCAGTAAAACACATCAGTATAAAAGACTGAAAGAATATGAATATACAAAAATACCTATAAAGATTTTACTCTCTCTCTCTCTCTCTCTCTCTTTCTCTCTCTCTCTCTCCTGTTTACTTCAAAAACTTAATCAAGAATCCTTTTATTGGTTAAAAGACTTTGAGCAGCAACCAATAGGAGGTCAGTCGTCAGGCAGCCTTACTGGCCTGTCTTACGAGACTCGTTTTCCCCCCAGTATGTACAAAAAGAGCTGTCTGAATATAATAGCCTGTCACACTAATCCACCCCTCCTGCACTATTGTTTACACAGAGCTGAAGGCCTACGCCTCTGCCTGCCTAAACAAGTCCTGGCGCACTTCAGCCCAACTGAATCTCTTCTGTAGTTGATGTTTTATATGCATACTGTATGTGTAGAAGAAACAGAACCAGGGTACAATGTTCTAGTAACTAACTGTAAGCTTATATCATGAACATAGTCCATGTCTATTTTCTACATTATTCTCTGATGATTCTTAGCATTTAACCCGAATATTGATTACAAATAAATAATGTTTTTCTGACCATTTGTCACTGACCTGATTAAATATGAAAACATTTGTCCCAGCTCTCTCTTCCACTTTCCCCTTTACACTGTTGTTCATAATCAGACCCGCTATATTGATCTTTAGCATCCAGCCTGTGTGCACAGTATCTGTGTGTATGAGTGACATGGTTCTGAGCAATCCTATGAGGGTTCCATTAGATAGATTATCCTCTCTTATACTCAGCATCATGGCAGACATGTGATACTCTGTATTGTAGAAGGAAGGGGCAGAGAGATAATCACATGACTGGAGGTGGTTGTTTAGAAGCACTGAAATTATTGAACAGAAATGCACTTCAAGTATGTTGGTTTCACATGAATGAATTGATTTTCAAGAATATTGTTTTAAATGCAATTTGATTAATTTGTTTATCTTTACACGGCCAATTTGATTTAGTCATATAATTTAATAGTAGACATAGTACTAAGCTGATACCCAGTATCGGTATAAACTGGTGGATTTTGTTTTGTTCTCATTTTTATTACAGAACGCGGTTTAACTGGGATTTGTGATGAAATTTCTTGTGAATGGAGGTGTGAATCAATTTATATTTATAGAAGACTTCAAGCAGAGCACAGAGATGAGACTCTTATCCGTGGTAAGACATTTGCATGGTGCAAACATTAAAAAAAAAGGCCATATATCCGTCAACATATCCTTGAAAATAAATGGATAACTTATCGCCAACTTGTGGAAGAGACACATCTGTCTCCGGGAACTTTACAAACAATCATTTACAAACACATTCACATTACATAAAATTAGCTGGGAATTATTGCCAAAACACCTCCCCATCGGCTTCAGCAGTCTGATCATGGCTCCCAGCATACTGTGAAAACTTTCTACCTTGATAGTATCCAAGCACTAGTGAAATACAGTATGCGTGTAGCAATGTATATAGAGAAATAAAGGGAGTTTTTACTCTCATAACTGTTTTCTGCAAAATACAAAAAAATTTGATTTTTTAATGAAATTTAAAGCTTAAAAGCTTACGAGTTCTTAAAGAAAACCCAATTAGATGAGTTCAGGGTCAGTTTTTACTCAAGGTTGCAATATCAGTATCATAAAAGAAATGTAATAGTAGTCATTTCTTCCTCTAGTAGTTTCCTGTGAAGTGAGCTGCACAGGGTGTTCAGACATGTTAAGTAAGATCTCAAACCATAGGGAACAAAACTGCTCAATACAAAGAGAACTGTGAACAGTGTAGGAAACAAGTGAACAAATCCTCACTTCCCAGTGGACATACAAAATTACTCAGCAGTCATTGCGCCTTGCTGGAGAGAAGAAAAAGAAAATGGATCTCCTGGCATTAAGCTCATGCACCATTCAAAAGTGTAAAAAGTATACAAAGTACCAGTTTGGATTAATTTTTCTACATTCTAAAACAACACCAGAAATTTGAAAACTGTAAAATAACAGATATGGTATTTGGTAATTAAGTAAGAACAAATTCAGTTACAGTACTAGCTTCAGAAATCACCAATTAACAAACAGCACCTCAGCTTAGAGCCGTTATGGCTTTACAGAGCATACTGTAAGTAGCAAACACTTCTCAATATCAACTGTCAATGAGATGTTGCATTATTGCATATGTATGTTATATATGTTTGTGTGTGTGTGTGTGTGTGTGTATCTTATTATCGTTTATACACAACTGACCCACTGCGAGACTGGCCTTCTTCTGAGGAGACAGCAATGTTAATTTAATGTTATGTGCATTAAATTAACGTTGCATTTGGAAGATGTTTACTCTGAAGATCCTTTTCAGTGACCAACATGGTGTGAGTTTTTTTCCTGTCTTCATTCCATCAGTAGTGGTTTCTTTTTACTGCACGCTGTGAATAGCCTCACAACCATCAAACACTATCAGTGATGTAATATCGAGCAACTGTCAGATGGGGAATAACTGGATATTACAAGAGAGTGACGTCTCTTGAGCAATGACGTTACTAGGTTCTCGGGTAAGTGAATAAAATCATTATATGAATAGAAGAACTGGAAAAGCTTTCTGTGAACAAACTTTATTATTTTGACCAAAACTAAAAAATATATATATAATTTTTTTTTTACATGTCTACACAAGAGAAAAATAGTGCCAGTGATTTCACCTTGAATACTATTGGATGTGTACTTGCACTGTTTTGGTTTCTGCAGTATGCTATTTTATTTATTTATTTATTTATTTATTTATTTGGAATGATGTTCTCAGAAAGCTTCTTCCGAGAAGCATACATTTTAAATCTTTTTGATTGGACTAGTATCCCAGGGAATTATACTAAATTGTGTGTACTACAACTAACCAAAAACAGTAACTGCTTGCAATCTAGCTAGCAAGCTAGTCAAGCACTCTTGCAGCTCTGATGAAGAAATAAACATTTGAATATTTTGAACATTTTAATATTTTACCCAATATGCTATAAACACAAAAAAACCACATGGCTGTGTGCCAACACAAGTTGTGCAGCTGAAACTAAACTAAACTAAACTAAAAGAGCTGGCTTGCAAAAATATTTGAGTAGCTTAGCAATCTGATGCTACATGTTCATAATCGGACTAAAAATTCTATCAAGAATTCTACTTAGAAATCAGTTTAATGTCTCCATTTATTTTCTAAGAATTAATACTGTGACCCAGGCAGGGCTTTTCAGCTAAACTAACATTCTTAAATGGTGTAATGCAAGAAGTTCATTGTGGCTTGATGTCCCATCAGTGGGTATGGGACTCAGTGGGTATGATGCTAAGAGGTGGTCTAGCCTGCAGTGAACGAAGAAAGTCTGAGCTAGCTAAACGAGTCCAACTCAGTAAGAATGTAAGCTAACAATATAGCATTAAGTAAAACCTTGATATATTCCTATTTAATTCCTTCCAGCTTCCTGACTGCCTATAACCATGACATTCTTCTGTTAGCTTGGAAAAGTGTCTGATTTTATAGTATGCAGTAAAATGAACAATTATGTTATGAAATATTTTTTATAACATTAAGAGCCTGCTTCCAGCTCCTACCCCTGATGTGGCACAAGCGGGCCATCCGATCCGCATACACAACTTTTCACAGGTTTTATGCTAGATGAGCTTACTGACACAACCCTCCCATTTACCTTACCGAGACCAGCACTGCATGTGCCTGGATAGTATGGGGCGTGGCAAGAATCGGAGTTTTAAAAAATCCCTAAAACATTTTTTACAATTAATTATTAATTAGATGGTTACTGCCCACACATGTGAGAGATGTGAGAGAATGTGAGTCATATAGAGCCCATATGATCCACCACATTGACACACCCATCGTGCAGTAACAGGATGTTTTGTCCACAGTAATTATTATGCATGTTTGGATCCATAATGTCTGGGTTGATTGTGAGCGATCAAACACACACACACACACACACACACACACACACATGTCTGTGTGATTGCACACACTCAGTCAGAAGCATTTTGACAGGTTTCTTACTGTGCTCTGCGATCTGTTACACAGATAAACCGATAATTGTCTGTGACCTCTGACCTTTTTGGGCCTCCAGCAGACGAATACATAGCAGATGTATTGTGGTTTGGGCATGGAGCCAGATCTTTCATCGTCATACTGTATCCTCTTTACTTTCTTTCATTTTTGGAGAAAATTTCTGCTACTTATAGCATTCGGACATGTGAGGATTTATCTTGTGTGAGTGAGTGTATGTATGAATCCTATGCTAATTGTAACATGTTTTTTAACATGCAAACAAATCTTTAGACTTTAGTATACTTTTACCTCTGCATGTTGTCCAGATGGTTTTAGGGCATTCTCGGTAATGTCATTGTTGTTACTGGCTGAGGTCACTGATAGTACCTGAACCACACACACACACACACACACACACACACACAGGCTTTTTTGTGGGTGACAGTTGATTGATGTATGGTAGAGTTTTGCAACGGTTAAGATCAAGAGATTCAGTTTACCTTCATTTACATACATATGGGGGTCACACTCATGCCTACCAGGAGAAGAGCACTGTGAGCAACAACACATATGCTGGCTGCTATTAAACAACTGTCAGTGCAACAGCCGGGTTATATGGAGACAGAGAGAGAGAGAGAGAGAGAGAGAGAGAGAGCAAGAGAAAGAGAGAGAGAGAGAGAGAGAGAGAAAGAAAGAGAGAGAGAGAGACCACTGGGGAGGAAAATCCAAATGGCATCCTGATGCAAAACATTATTATACCCCATGCATTAACATCTTATGTGACACTCAAATATTCTCTGTATCACATCGTATTCCACTGAGATGAAACTGCCTGGAAGGTGCGAATATAAAGCGTACAGAAATCCCGGTGCATTCCCAGATGTCTCATTGAGGTCTCTGTGCAATCTGCTAGATAACAAAAGTGCACACACCAGCCTCCATGCTACCCTGCTGCCTTTCAGTCTGTGTAAACAGTGTGCTTTTCCATCCGGGCCAAGTGGCCTACTTTCTCTTCAATTCAACACTGAGCTAGGAGCAACAATAACACACTCATACATGTTTTTTTTTTTTTTTTGCCAACAGTGACACTGATAAATGTGGATGCATTAAGGGGTTAAGCTTCTTCAGAATCCTATAACAGTTTGTTTCCTTATCTATGAGATTGTAATTTATAATATATGTAGAAATTGACTTAAGAAATCCATGCTATGATGATTCTTCTTTCCCTACTGAGGAGACACACACTAATCAATCAAATAACAAAAAGATTTTCCTTATAAACAGCAAAATATGTTACAATATGGGAGGAAAAACAAACAGCCATTTACATCTGACCTTGCAGTGGTCAGGATTACAGCTAGACTTTGACACAGTTATGTGATCCAGATGAGTGTACACAGTTCTCTGTGAATGAAAGTTGCATGAATGCATAGTGCCACCTGGAGCTCAGCTGTGAGTAGAATGTGCATGTACAGAGGATATAAGATTTGGTGATGTATAAACCTGGATTTTGCACACTTCATGTAGTCATGTGTCAGATTTGTCAAGCACAGTACAGTCATGAGACTCTTAGCCGCAGTAAAACATTTGAGTGGTGTAAACATTTTAAAGAAGACAGCACGTCTATGAATTATGATCCTGGCCAAGCTGGCTTGGAGCCCACTGCTATTTTCTATCTATATGCCCGAGGTAAAAGACTTCAGTGTGATTATTAATCCCAGTCTTTTCTTTGAAACCTTTTTGAAAATGCTCAAGTTCTTTCATCTAAAAGTGTTGCCAAGATAAGAAATATAAGGTCACTACATTATGCAGAAGAACTGCTTCAATCTTTTGTTACCTCTTGGATTGGACTACTGTAAAGCCTTACTGTATAGAAGTTTTACTACGTAGGTGCTTAAACAAGCTCCATCTAGTCCAGAATTTGGCAGCCAGTTATGAACACTGCACTGGCTCCTAGTGAAATTTCGCATTAATGTTCAGGACACAGACATTCAGTCTTAGGCTGAAAACCTTTTTATGTAGCAGGGCTTTTTGTGATAGGTCTGTCTCAGGTAAAGGTGCGGATCTGGGGGATTCATGGACATAGAGATTTATGGTAAACTGCTATGTTTAGATGCTGTCTTTCCCCACTGTCACTGATCACTCGGGTTTGATGACAGTGGAGTGTCTGGTTGTTTAACTTCCCAGGGAGTCCTCATGTCTGTTTTTTCTTCTGGCTCTCCCTTTTAGTTATGCTGTCATAGTCAATTATGCTGCGCCTACGTTTTACATCAACCACCTTCTTCAGCATGTCACATGATTTGCTTATCTATTCTTTTTGCTTTTATAGTATAACATTTGTTTTTAAAGAAATATTCAGCTTATCAATTTTTTGACCCTCTCAGATTTCAATGTATACAGGTTTTTGGTATTACAAAGGTATGAAATTTAACATGATGCATGCAACCCTACAGTACCTTTTAATCCAGGCTTAGGGCTAGCACTGCATCCAGTGGCTGGGGTTTTGGGCACCAATACTGTTGACAAATATTTTGTTATGATTTGCCCTATGATTCTTCACTGAAGAACCTATTACTGTTTGCTTGCTTCTCTTTTTTTTTTTTATAACTCTAAATCAGCAATGTTTCTTCCTCAAATATTATAATGAATACTAGTCATGGGACTACAGTATGTAAAGCATTAGAAAAATAATAATAAAAATAAAACTTAAAGTTAATGCATTAATTAATTTATCATCTATAATGCTTTATCCTGTACAGGGTGGCAGGGGGCCTGGGACCTTTCCCAGGAGAGTAGGGCACGAAGCGGGGTACACCCTGAACAGACACACACACACACACACACACATACTACGAGCAATTTGGGAACTCAATTTAGCTTAATCTGCATGTTTTTGGACTGTGAGTGTACCCGGAAGAAACCCACCAAGCACGGGGAGAACATGTAAACTCCACACACACACACACACACACACACACACACACACACGCACAGACCAACACTATAATATTAAATTGTTTTAACAAACTAAATATTATAATTAAAGTTTAAAGATTCAGTTATTAAAATGATTATAAGGCTATTTCCGGGCTTTTATTTTGAAATGTAACATTCGGTTTATAGTACTTCCTGGTTGTTATGGTCACGTGTGTCGTGTTGATGTTGGGAGAGACCTGTGACTAAGCTACCAGAGTGTCAACTGTGTTAAGTGAAATCTTCTAATATTGTTTTAAAATAGCACGTTATGCTATCCTTTAACCGGGCAGTTGTGTGCCGGTAATACACACCTCTCTGCTTCCACACACACACACACACACACAAACACTGTAGGTGTGTAAGCAGTGCAGGGAGAGGAGATGCGCTCCCTGAGTTTTGTACAGCGGGTGTGTTTGGACTTCACAGGCTCGCTCTTCCCTCACGCCATCTGTCTCGGAGACGCAGATAACGACTCTGTAAGTTCACCCAGCTCCTCCTGGTTTCAGGCGAAAGTCGCCAGATGTCATCAACTAACTTGCATATTAGCATACTTACTATTGGACTAGATAATTAAAATAGAATAATTGATCCGAACAGAAAGCACAAGATTATTTTCAGCACCAACTGAACTGTTATATATACATCATTCTTATACAAATATTAATTTGAACAAAGTCTGCTGCCTCAGTTTTTATTATTGCAATTTGCATATACACCAGAATGTTTTGAAGGGTGATGATGAATTAGAATTAATTGAACATAACAATGTAAAAAAAATGCATTTCAGCTCTGTCACAAAAGGACCAGCTGACATCATGTCAGTGATTCATCAACACAGATGAGAAAGTTGATGAAGGAAAGGCTGGAGATAACTCCCTCATGCTGACTGAGTTAGAAAGACTGGAAGCTTTAAAAGTACGGTGGTGCTTAAAATCATTGTTCTTTCTCTGTTGACCATGGTCTCCTGCAAGGAAAGTCATCAGTGCAGTCATCATTGCTTTGCACAAAAATAGAATCACAGACAAGGATATTGCTGTTGCACCTAAATCAACCATTTATTGGATAATCTAAAACTCGACGAGAGTCCCAAGAAAGTCCAGCAAGCGTCAGGACCGTCTCTTCAAGTTGATTTAGCTGCAGTGCTTGGTCAGGAATGGCAGCAGGCAGGTGTGAGGCGAAGACTTTTGGAGGATGGCCTGGTGTCAAGAAGGACAATAAAGAGGCCACCTCTCTCCTCAGGAAAAACATCAGGGACCGACTGATATTCTGCAAAAGGGTATAGGGATGGGTGAAGACTGAGTAAACTCCTTTTTTCTGATAAATCCCCTTTCCTGTTGTTTGGATCATCCGGGGGAAAAAGCTTGTCCACAAAAGTGATGCTACACTAAATGCCAACACTAAAACATCCTGAGACTAGTCATGTGTGGGGTTGCTTCTCAGTCAAGAGAGTGGGCTCACTGATAATTTTGCCTAAGAACACAGCCATGAATAAGAATGGTGCAAAAACATTATTCTAAAGCAACTTCTCCCAACCATCTAAGAACAGTTTGGTGATGAACAATGCCTTTTCCAGCATAATGGAGCACCTTGCCATAAGGCAAAAATGATAACTAAGTGGCTCTAGGAACGAACCATCAAAATTTTGGGTTCATGGCCAGGAACCTCCCATTGAGAACTTGTGGTCAACGCTCAAGAGGCAGGTGGACAAAGAAAACCCCACAAATTCTGACAAGCTCCAAGTATTGAGTATGCAAGAATGGGCTGCCATTAGTCAGGACACCCAGAAGTTAATTGACAGCATGCCAGGTGAATTGCAGAAGTCTTGAAAGAGAAGGGTCATCACCGCAAATATTGACTACATGAAATTTATGTAATTGTCAATAAGAGCTCTTTGACACTTATAAAATGCTTGTAATTATACTTCAGTACACTTCAATTCAATAAAATGTTATTTGTATAGCGCTTTTAATGGATATATTTGGATATATATATATATATATTGGATTTTATATATTACAGTGTAAATAAACAAAATCACATACACTTTTCTTTCAGTTGAATGAGCTTGTGGTCGGCGACACGAGTGGGAAGTTGTACATCTATAAGAATGATGACTCCAAGCCCTGGCTCACTAGATCATGTGTAGGAATGGTAAGGTAAATTGATAATTTTGATCTATTCACTTATTCACAAGACTCACAATAACACCAAAAATGTATTGGTGAAGTACCTTCACAGTTCTGTTTTGTTGCTAGCTGACCTGCGTGGGAGTAGGAGACCTCTGTAACAAAGGCAAAGTGAGGCTCTGTATGATTCACTCCTTACATTGACATAAGTGTGTTTAGTTCATCTTTAAGCTATACCATGCTGCGTTTGACTGTGTGTCTGGGTCTGTATAGAACCTGGTAGTGGCTGTAGGTGCTGAAGGCTGGTTCCACCTGTTTGACATCGCCTCTGATGTAGCCAAAGCCGAATCCTCCAGCCAGCCTGAGTGGTTATTTGGGGATGACCAGAAGCCAAGTTTTACCCAGCACATCCCTGCCAACACTAAAGTCATGCTGATCAGTGACATTGGTGAGTGAAACAACACACACACCTTTTATCACTCTTATACGACAACATTTTCGTCTTATTCTTGTTTTTTATCCAGTTATAGTTGTGGAACACCGGCTCCACAATTACTGGAGCAATAAACAATATACAGTATGATTTTTAACAGAACCGTATTATTTACTGCTTTGTGCACCGTCCCTCTGCCATAATAACAGCATCACGTCTTCTATGATACTTGATGAAGGTGAAGTACAAAATACAGCGTAGGGCACTGAAGATCACTGATCAGTACAGAACCTTTCCGCATTCACAGTCTTAGTTCTATTAAAGTTCAAATGGTTGTGGTTGTGATAGAAACTTGTTTCTTTTGTTTCGTTCTGGAAGATCCAATCCACAGCAGAACCAGACAGGAGCAAGATAATCTCCTGGGACTCCATGGAGCATATTGGCATTTTTTAACATTTTTGAACTGTTATTATGTATGTTTATAATTGGAGCAGGCTGATGTGTTATTGAACTTCTAAATAGTAAACAAAAAGCAGCAAAGGCCAATAAAAGGTTGCATCTACCATTAATCCACATCATGTACAGTAATGAAAAAAGCCAATAATTAATTTTCAATTCAATTTTATTTGTTAAGCGCTTTTAACAATTGACATTGTCGCAAAGCAGCTTTACACAATCAAAAGCATTATTTAAGTTTGTATGAAATGTGAATGTGTATGAATCAAAATGATAAGACTGTCCCTGATGAGCAAGCTGAGGACGACG
>JAOVVB010257967.1:0-19478 GCA_028570985.1 Heterobranchus longifilis
CCCATGTGATATTTCAGTTTTTCTTTTTTAATAAATCTGCAAAAATGTCAACAATTCTGTGTTTTTCTGTCAATATGCGGTGTTGTGTGTAATTAATGAAAAAAAAATTAACTTAAATGATTTTAGCAAATGGCTGCAAAATAACAAAATGTGAAAAATTTAAGGGGGTCTAAATACTTTCCGTACCCACTGTATACGAGTGTGTAAACGAGTCATTCTCCAAGCAACCATCATAGAGGACTGCCTGTCAGTAGTTAACCCACCTCATCTAGTCAGACCCTTGCCACACCTCTAACCCAAGACTCCATTAAGAAAACATAGCTGTGGCCAAAAGTTTTGAGAATGATGCAAATATTAGTTTTCTAATTGAAAGTCTGCTGCTTCATTTTTTTTTATCAGATGTTACTATGTTATACTGAAGTATAAATACAAGCATTTCATGAGTGTCAAAGGCTTTTATTGACAATTAGATTAAATTTATGCAAAGAGTCAATATTTGCAGTGTTGACCCTTCTTTTTCAAGGCCTCTGCAATTCGTCCTGGCATGCTATCAATCAATTTCTGGGACACATCCTGACTGATGGCAGCCCATGCTTGTTTTTTTTTCTTCTAGAATTTATGGGTTTTTGTTTGTCCACCCACCTCTTGAAGATTTTCAGTGGGATTAAGGTCTGGGGAATTTCCTGGCCATTGATCCAAAATTTCCGTTCATGGCCAAACTATGTTGAAATTTGAGAATTTCGGAACTTCTGTCACATGAATAGGCAAAATATCTATTTTTTGGTACTGTATATTTTTTTATGTATTTTTTATGTTTTTTTTTATTATTGCTTCTTGTTTAATGTTGAATGTTACTGTGTTGCTGTTTCCAAGACCATTCAGTAAACAACATATAATTCATTAATGTCTACTGTACATCTCTCATTTAGAAAAGTAAATAATGTATAGTAAAAGAATAATGCAATAATTTTATGTAATGTGATAACTTCTGATTTATGTTTCAACTTTAATTTGTTTTTATGAACATACTCCAAATCCAAGGCATATTTGCATGAGAAATAGTACATTGTCACAATTGAACATATGCACTTGTACAAAAGGGAATAAGGGACAGAAAGGGATCACTATCTTCTAAACCATTTATGTTTATTTGACCAAACCTTCACATTAGTAAATGTAGATGTGCATTACTAGTTAATTTTTTAACTTTTTTGTTTTTGAAACAAAAGCGGGATGACCAAATCTGCAATCCGCAACTCCTCCTAAACCATTCATGAGCTTTTGACCAAACTTGCACAATATCATTTTCAGAAAGCATACTGTAGATGTACTACTTGTTTAATTTCCTTACACATTTTATTTATTAATTTTTTAAAAATATCTAATATGGTCTAATATTCTTTAACAGTCAGGAGTTTAGGAATGTGGCTTCACGACAATACCAAATAATGCCAGAAGGCGGCACTATTTTTTTTCTTGCAGTAGATTGAATGTATGTTCAAATGAAGCATTTCATTTGAAATGCCTCAACAGTTTTGTTATGTTGAGGCTCTGTTTAGTTATTTTGCTAATTATTTTTTTAAGTAATGCGGTATGACTGCTGTATTCTACAGTTCATGAATAAGTAATGAATGTAGTGTTGTGGCTAACTGTAGGTGTGCACAAGCTTTTTCATCCACACCTAGGCTTCACTATCCGTCATCTTGTGTCACACTTTTCCTCTATCTGCAACTAAACCAAGGGATTAAAGTTCTCTCAGTTTGTCAATTCTTGCACTTGGATTCTCTCTCACTCACTCATCGTCATTACTTAGGGTGGCACGAAGCGGGGTACACCCTGGACAGGGCACCAATCCATCGCAGGGCACACAGACATACACACACTCACACACTACGGGCAATTTGATAACACCAATTAACCTAACCTACATGTCTTTGGACTGTGGATGGAAATCCACCAAGCACAGGGAGAACATGCAAACTCCATGCCCACTTGAATTCTATTATGAATAATTTTGTTACCACATGACCCCCTAGGGGGGCTCCATACATTTTGGCCCTGTTGACAGAAAATAACCTTTTCTGTAGCAAGGATATGTTTGTGAATAGTTACAGCATAAGAGATTGGTTCTTGATTTCCATACTTTAACAAAAGAAAAAAGCGAAAGCAGTATCAGTTCCATAAGGGGCAAGGCCAAAATAACAAGCATAACAAAACTAGCTTCTTCATAACCAACTAACAATACTACTACTACTACTACAAAAAAAAGAAAAGAAAATAGCCTAACCTAACTACTTATCTAACATAACCAGGAAAAAAAGAAGGTACAGTAGTACAAAACGAAATGGCACCTTCCTACTTGCCCCAACAAGGAAAGATAAAGACATTAAATAAAGTAAATTAATATTTACATCAAACAACTGAAGTTACTATCTCTTTGAACATAGTTTGTCTCATCAATGAGACAAAGGACAGAAGCTCTACTTTAATAGTCTCACCACAATTAAGTCAAAGATACACAAAATCACCAACCTAAAAGCTTCACAACAACAGCAGGTCTGGGAATAAAGAGAGACCTCAGCAGTTGCCATCAAGCCACTACCAACAACTGCTCTGTGGGTGGCTGAAGTTTAAATACTCCCTCTTCTCGCCCATCTTCCAATCACAGTAGATCTCTAATTACATAGTAATGTACTTGCTGGTGACATTTATATAGAATGAATATGCAGTGCTTTAGGACCAGTTCTTTATGCTGTTTCACATATTTCGCTTAACAACTGCCTGAATGCAGAGTAATGTATCATTTGCAAATGTTAAAGCCCGCAGTTCTAGTTTATGTACAAAAGTTTAGTGATGATGCGTTTTCTGTTCTTATATTATAATGTAAAAACATTATGATGAACCACTGAAAACTGCTGCATAATTTATTTTATTACTTATAGAAGCACAGAATATTTCCCTGTATATATGTACACAGCACATAGAGGGAAAGAAACTAATGAATGTAGTGGTGTTGATTGAATTATTACTTTATTTCAGTTTAGTCCAGAAACATTATGATGAATCTGTGCGTGTAGACTAAATCAGGAGTAAAACGACAGAAAAGAGGTCAGCTTCTCTTCTCCATCCCTTAGATGTAGAAGGTAAAAAGCAAATTAGGGCAGTGAAAAGCGGAAAGTTGGCAGGAAAAGAAGAAAACAAGGTAAAACAATTCACCTTTATTTTTCTTTCATTTTTATTTAATGAAACACTCTGAACTTTTTTTTACTTTGTTATAATTCAGGAGCATTATGATTATCCTTTACTTGTTTTCTCTTAATCTCAAGAATAGCATTGTAGAAGGCCTGCTCAGTTGCTTTTCAGTATCCCTCCTATGGAACTTGCTGTGGCATCTTTGCCCCTTACCTCCATCTCCTCCGGCTTCTTCAGAGCTTAAATGCACTGAGGCTGTGAAGGCTTCTTCACCTCTAGATGCCGCAACCACACAGGAAATGGAGCCTAACACCAAGACTGTGGCAACGTTGAAGAGTGAGCTGGAGAAGGTAGAAAACTCACAGTGTTTTTAATTTTATTATTTACAGAAACATAGCAAACTTGTGCATGTAAGATGTTTAAAATCCCGGAAGTAATAATGATCATGAAGCTGTTTATTGTAACTAGCAGAAGTACCCCTCATTGACGGGTGAAGCGTTTATAGAAATAGTTAAAAGGTTAAAGCTAAAAATAACAGCTAACAATAATCTTAAAAGCTTCAATGTAATCAGTGATATTATTATTTTAGGTTGAACCCCACGTACAGTACATGTTAGCCTGTCTTTCTGTACTGCAGAACTCTCTACCAACAGCAGAACTCATTAATACAAAGAAATAAAATTTTGTAAGGTTAAGTATCTTACGACTTGTTTACGCTAATTTGTATTCATTTCGATTATTACATCTGGCACATGACTATTCATAACATCACTTTTACTTTACATTTTGATTTGAGTGCATAACACTGTCAGTCGGGTATTTTACACGCCCCCGCCTCAGACTGCATTGGATATGTCACTTCACATCACTGTATTAATAAGCACTACGGTTTCGGAACATATGAAACAAACTGGTTTTGAACCGCAGGGAGGATAAACATACAATGATCTGTCCATATATCTTTGAAGATTCAGTCTTTAAAGTTACATACCTTTTTTGGAGTAAGCCATGCTGTGTCGACCTTTGTTTGTGTCTCATGAGGATTTGGGCACTTGCTTACGTACTCTGTGTATTTATGGTAAACTATTGCGTTGATTGGCTTTGTTGAGTCCAGGGTCCGGGTTCGATTCCCAGTGAGGTTGAATGGTCTCCCCGTGCTCGGTGAGTATCCTTGTTTCCTCCCACAGTCCAAAGACATGCAGGTTAGGCTAATTAGCATTCCCAAATTGCCTGTAGTGTGCGAATAGGTGTGTGAGTGTGCATATGTGTCTGTGCCCTGCGATGGATTGGCACTACCACTCCTCGTGCCCTATGTCTCCTGGAATAGGCTCCAGGCCCCCTGCGACCCTGAATACAGGATAAAACGGATAATGTAGATAATGAGATGAGATTTAACACATTATAATTATGATGTGTGGATTTTCTCCTATACTCCATAACAAGAACAGTTCCATGCAGCAGTCCATCTCTGCCTCACCCCACATGAGGAAGAGCAAAAGGCACTATCGCCGTCTGTTCTTTTCAGTGGTGTGATGTCAGCTAAATATTCAATAGATACCACACCCAGTCAGATGGAGCCTACCATCATGTTTAGAAAGAGGACTGGATATGGTAGAACACTACGTATACAGTGAACCTACGTAACGTAAACAAAAAAAACAACACATTTTAATTTTGGGATATGTGCCATGTATACTGTTGAAGCAATAAACTTGCCTGTTGGACTATAGAAGGACAATGTATATGTACTGTAACTAGGACAAAATAGGATAGAAGCGAACTGATTGATCGCCACTGCAATGATAAGGTGAATACATCTGTTTTGAGACAAATAATAAATGGAAATCAGCTCCTTGTATAAGAGAACAGAATGTGCGGGGCCGAGATTAAAGTGGCAGAGTCGTTTGTGTATAAAATGAAATGAGAGAGAGAGAGAGAGAGAGAGAGAGAGAGATCACCTTAACCCATGCAGTTGTTTGTGGTATAAGACTTGTTGTTCATGTCCAGGTGTAGCTGAAAGACAATAAAAAACAGTAGTCCACCTCTGCAGGAATTTTTCATTGAGTATAGGAAGTGGATGAGCTGACTGTGTACAGGAACTGAGTAAAGTTTGGATCCTATGTTTGGAAATGATCAAAACACAAACTGAGCTAGTCAAACTGGAAGATCATCTTTGGTGAGAGTGGGAAGTCCCTGAATAACTGCTACCAATTAAACATCACAGATAAAGTGATGTTAGATAAGACAATACAAGTAAGTGAATTCAGAAATGAATAAATAATTCATTATTTTAGTTTAAGTAAGTATAAGAAAGCTGGAAAATAATGTACCACCCGGCAAAGATGATTTTCCAAAAGCAACAGTTCCCCATATTTGCTTGTTGAACTTTGAACAGTTTGAAGAAGAACCTTATTGTGTTGTGAAGAGCACATGTTAAACATTAAGTACAGTAGGTCCCTGATCTAAATTTGAGTTACGAATTTCCACAGATACGAACAGACTGTGAATCTACGAACATTCGTAGATGCAAAGAGATCGCGAAAGTAGCTCACATGTATTCTACAAGAAATAGACATTGCAGTGCACAAGATACCAATATTTACTATTATATACAATATTTTCCGTGTTTAATTGGATGTACAGTATAAAATGTCCAAAGTCCGGTATGTGTGTGCTTGTGGGGCTGCGGGAGAAATTAGTCTGCCCCACCGGTTTCAATGAGTCAGCACGATGATAAAAATTCTTGTAAAGCTGTTCTGATGGTGAATAATTCTAATTTTAGAATATCATTAACCAGAAAGTGTTCACAGTCCAGTACAGGTTTCAAGCAAAATGGCGTCCATTCAACCATGCAGTAAACATCATTTAGCGTTGTCCTCCCCTCGACGTCTTCCAGGGCTTTCTTTAAACGATGTCAGCTGACCCCGCTGTGTTACCAGGATTCCCCTCGCAATTTGGTGTCTCATGATATAGGCCTAATGTGGAACCAAAACACCAAACCTGTGTGTTTGTTTTTTCCTGCTTTATGTTGTATATTCGTGTCAAAGGTGTATAAGACTCACTTTGTCGGACTTACGTAGAAATCCGACGTACGAACGTGCTCCTGGAACGTAAGTTTGTAAGTCAGGGACTTACTGTAATCTATATAAATAAAAGGAAGGTTTTGTCTGTAGATTGGTCAGAACTTGTTCCTTTAATTATATCCTTACATCTCATACATTGGAGAACCCGAAAACTGTTTCAGGAAATTTTCTGTCTGTATGTCTGTCCAGCGAGATTTTGTCACAGCATTAGGCAAAACTGACTGGACCTGCACCCTAAATGCAACCAAAATGTTGCTTAGGAGGTAAGTTATTAGCTGTTATGTGCCACAGTATAAACCGGAGGTTTTGACAGTATACTATGCATATGTCAAACTGTTGACACAAACATAATTTAATGAACCTACTTAGATATCTGCATGAAGTTTAATGTAAATGTTGAGTAAAAGTGATGTTATGAACAGTTATGTGCTGAATTTAATAATCTACTTTAAAATAAGATATTAATGCGCTACTTGCTCGATGTGAACAAACACCTGAACCAATAGATATTAATTAGAAAAGCTAAGCTGAATATTTTTTTTGCTGAAAGAACAGCGCCTCCAAGCAAAAATTTGGACTATTAATGAGCGTTTATAACAGCAGTTCAACTCTCATTTTGGAACTATTTTTCAACCATGACGGGATGTATCAGAGGGTCATCATTTCAGTGGTCATTTTATTAGGCAGACATGTACAGTACGTGGGCTTCAACCTGAAATCATATGACTGATTACATTAAAGCTAACCAGCTTAATTTTAGCTTTATTACCTTTTAACTATTCCTGTAAACTCTTTAACCGTCAACAACAGGTACTTCAGCTAGTTATGTGCAGTATAATCATTTCTGCAGGAAGCTGTTTAGTGCTAGTTTGTTAGTCATGAAAAAGTGACTCGATTTGAGACAGACCCATGATGTAGCGTGAGCTCTGTTTTCCTGGTTAGACTCCACCCTCTCACACGGCCGCACTCCTGGCAGTAGGAAATCACTCCCCCCACCCGCTTGCTTTTTTTCTCAGGAAATCACATGGAGGTGCCGTTCTACTCACATGACAGTTTGAGCCATGGAAGGGGAGCTCAATGAAGGTAATTATTGTCACTTGAAAAACTTGGTGAACGGTGAACATTTAGCTGTTTGCTTAAAAAAAAAATTTTGGTCGGTGCAATTCTCTACTTTAGTTCAGGTTGTTTAAAAAGTCGTCATTTTGCTGTTAGAAGCTGAACTGTGTGTTTTTTTTTTTGCAAATAGCTGGCGGGGAAAGCTGCAGATACTGTAGACTCTTATACTGTTTATTTATTTATTTTTAATTTAAGTTAGATACAATGTTTCCTCTGTGTGATCTATGTTATTTCGCGTGCACGCATTTCCCTGGCATTGTGTATTGATGATCATGCGCTAGGCGCGAGAGAAGCCGTGGCACTTCCCCCCCCCCCTTTCGTGGCCACGCGAGCGTCAACGGGGGCTCGAGCGCGCGCGCGCGCATGTTGCGTAACCCGACAATTTAAAAGGACGCCGGAGCAACAACGTCCTTATCCTTTACGAAAATAAAGCACGGGTGATCACACGTGCAAGTTTGAGTACAAACCAGGTGGAATATAACTAGATATTTGTAAGAATCTTATTCTTAGCAGATGTTGGAGAGATCTCTATACACAGATAAAATACCGGTGACTGCTATAACAGTATGTAGGTAAGTATTCATTGCGTAGTACATAGTACACTGCTTTATTGTCATTGCATAGTACAGGTACTCAGCAACGAAATGCAGTGTAACATTTAGGAGAAGTGCAAAAAGTAGTGTATATACAGTACATCAGGGTCAAATATGTAGAGTTATGTACTGTACAGTATGTACACACACGTGTGTGTGTGTGTATATAGGCGGTACGGAGGATTAGTGGTTAGCAGTGTCGCTTTGAACCTCATGGGTCTGAGTTCAATTCCTGTCTCGGAGTCTGTGTGCATGAAGTTTGCATGTTCTCTATGTGCAAAAATATAGCAGGTCATGTCCATAACAGTTGGCAGGATATATGCATGTACATACAGTGTGTGTATATACACACACACACATTAAATATACAAAATTATACAAATGGTGCAAATATTCCTGCACCTTCTCTTGGATGGAATGAGGTCAAAAGCTTTGTGATTTGGGTAGAAGGAATCTCTGACAATGCTGTGTGCATATGCATTAGTTTTATTCTTTATTGTGCTACGTGTATACAAATGCATGTCATATCTGAGCCAGTTAGCTAATTAGATCTCTTCGTTAGCTAGCTGGTTCCGGTAAAGTGTGTTGTTAATTTATGTTGTGTTGTTAATTTATGTTGTTGCATGTATGTAGCACCTTTGGTCCTGGAGGAATGTTGCTTCGTTTCACTGTGCACTGAACTGTATATGGTTGGAATGACGATAAAAGCCTACTTGACTTGACTTGACTTAAAATGCATATGTATATATGTTTTGATGATGCAATTTTTCCTGGCTATGCAAATGCTCATGTGAATATTTAGTTAAACGTTTAAACGATTCATCATCTGATTCAGAAATATTAAGGTACAATTCAATCAACATTTTATGAACAGTGGCTTAGTGATTGGCTTCCCACCTGTCATGTGGAAAAGGTTTGATTCCTACTGTACCCATTGGCCAAACCCCAGCCATCACTGAATGCAGTGATGGTCCCAAGCCCACGAGGGTCACTTCAGGAAGGATATCTTGCATAAAACCTGTGCCAAGTTGTGTGTGGACCGGATGGCCCGCTTTGGCAACCCCCCCGTTCGGAGCAGCCGAAAGACCAACAAGAAGAAGTTATTATCGCTGCAAATTTTGACTAGAACCTGCTTTTGCTCTCAAAACAACCTGGATTCTTCATGACATGGATTCCACAGGAAATGTTGGAAATGTTCCATTGAGATACTGGTTCATGTTGATGAGATTGCATCAGTCCATTCCTGCTGAGTTTTTTCAGGAGTGCTTTCATACTGTGAATCACTGTAAATCCACCACATCCCAAAGGAGTTCACCTGGGTTCAGATACACATTATTGTCATGATCATGAAACTAGACATTTGCTTTGTTCCATGGTGCGTTTTTATGCTGGAAGTAGCCGTAAGTAAATGGGTCAGTTGTAGCCTTGAAGGTATGCACATGGTCAGCAACAATACTTAAACAGGTTGTAGCATTTAAGCCCTAATTCTTTGGTATTAACATACCCAATATGTGCCAGGAAAACATTCCCCACGCCATTACACCACCTTCACTAGCCTGTGCAGTTAACCCAAGTCAGGTTGGTGCTGAATTCTGGCCATACCATCTGTGTACCTTGGGATTTATTAGATCAAGCTATGTTTTTCCACTGTCTGGTTTTGATGAGCATGTGCCCATTTTCCTGCAGGCTTAGCTTTCTGTTCTTGGGTGACAGAAGTGGACCCCACTGGTTTGATATTCTTGACATTTGTCCATTCTAATATGCTTTTCCTTTCACCTCAAGTGCAAAAAACTGTTATCTGAGTTACTCTAGTAACTCTGAGTTACTCTGACTATTATCTTTTGACCTCTCACAGAAACGGAGCTCTTCTGTTCACAGAACTGCTTCTCTCTGCATATTATTTCTTTATTGCACCATTCTGAGTACTCTAGAGACTGCTGTGTGTGAGAATCCCAGGAGGTCAGCAGTTTCCTGACCTCAAACTATCATGTCTGGCACCAACGCCCATACCACAGGCAAAACCAATGAGATGATTTTTTTTTTTCCCCCATTCTGAGGGGTTGATGTAAACACTACTTAAAGCCACTGACCTGTATCTGAATGCTTTTAGACACTGCATACATTTCAGGTGATTGGCTTATTGAATACAGTTAAAAATGATTTACATTTATGAATGTGGTGTTTACATGGGGGAAAGGGGAAATTTAAGTCCATATAACCTGCTAAAAAAATCGTGAGGCAAGCTACCAGCAAAATATTACCCAAAGTATCATTTTTGTAGGCTTAAGGATACATGTACAACATGTATTCATTTACACATTCAAGACCTTTATATCTTTCCCATCTGCAGGATCAGTCCCTCTGTATTACAGAGAAGTGCACCAAGCTCTCACTAGTAGAACGGATGAACGGGTGTCAACTGATGTGTTCCGAAGACTCCTCAACAGGACTGACCTCTCGGTCACCATACAGAACGAGGTTTGTTATACAGCTCATCAATTCTGCTCATGTTCTCATGTTCTGGTTCTGAGATTCTATAAGGTATAACAGCACTTCTGGGTGTACAAGTTGTCATATTGTAGAATAGGGATGGGAATCTCCAGTCACCACCAAATGAGATATTATCACGATACCGATGTGCCGATTTGATTAATATTGCGATTCTGTAAGCATCACAATTTTATCAATTCTGTATCCCAATTCAATATAAAAAAATTTTCCACATACCAATGTGACCATTTTAAGACCTTTAAAAAAATGTTCAGAGCTCAGAAGTTTTATACCTTATCTTTATTCAACAGTTTTACAACTAATTTGAACATCACTAGCTAAATGTAACTACATATATATTTTTTTTCATTTAAAAACAATGGGCAGCATGTAAACACTACAAAATGAATTCAAACACAGAGTTTAACATTTAAAATAAAAAAAAAGTGATTTTTTTGCAGAATAGAACATATTTCTGTCATCCCCATAATTTTTATTTCCACAAAAACTTAGGAAATAATTCACTCCTAGTTTTAAGACTGGTGTATGAGTGTGTAATGAGTGGATTTCGAAACTAATTCGCTCGAGTGTGGAAGAAAAATGCTAATTGGAGGCTTTTTAATGTGCACAAGTTTTGATAAAAATGCATTTTTGTTGCACTGCTTAGCACTTAGCATTTAATTGGTTATGTCCTGTGTGATCGATAATGGGTGATCAAGGCAATTTTGGTCTCTGGTTGATCTATCTGTGCAATTCCATTAGAAATGTAATAAATCATTTAAAATTTGATTTTGGAGTCAAAATGGCGATACATGAATAGGCACACTAAAGAATCGTGATTTTAAAATCCATTTACTTTTATTTTCCAATCTCTAAAACATACATATGTGGTCTGTTTTTCTCCAGATAGCAGAGCATGTAAATAATGGAGATGGATTTCTGAGTAAGGTTTCTCTTTATAAAGCCCTGGCGCTCATCGCCCTCGCCCAACAAGGCAAGCAGCCAAGCCCCAAACTCTTGGAGAACTGCATACAGGGTAAGCACATTTTATCTCAGCAATAGTAACCTGGTGACATTAAAAAGACAATAATCTAAATCACCTATCAGAACGGTCCATATGACATGTCATGTGATTTTCTAGCTTCTTATTAACTGTCTAGGAGCAGAGTTTCTGGAAGTCAGCCCTCGTATCAGGTATTTCTGCAACAAGTCTACAGACTTAGGTTCCTAACTTATTTCCAGAAAGCAGAGTTTTATCCAGACTCTGTTCCAGTCTTGAAAAACCAACCACGTCAGCGTTTTTGCGTGTTTTGCTTCCCTGTGTGTTCTCACCCCTTCCTGTTGAATTCTGAGATTTATTTTTGGTGAGAATATACACTTGGATACTCCCTATTCAATACTATTTCCATTCTACAGTTAGCTTTTTCTGTGTTCATTCTTAGAACATTTCACTTCCTTTTGGTTTTTAAGACAGGAAATGTTTTGAATGTTGAATGTTGTAGCCTTTTTGACTCGTTCTCGTTCCAGCAACCTTAAGCTTCTATTTTTTCGAAAGACTGGTGGAATGGTGTTGTTTCAGGTGCAGTTCCTGTGTGAGTTCTGCTGCATGAAGAGAACCTGATGTCTCATGTTACTTGCTCTCACATAGAGCTTAATACCACCCTGGTCTTAGCATCGAGCTGTATTCACAAATCGCTCGTGACTGACACTGCTAAAACACACAATTAGTGCTTACTGGTATACCATGTAAAGGGTGTAATGCCTTCGGGGAGCCAATTTGGCATTATTAAAGTGATACAGAAGAATGCTTGTAAATTGTAAATTGAGAGACAGGTGCTGATGATGACAGACGATCTGGTTGGTGATTAGCATACTGGACGATGCTGAATGCTGAGTGATTGGAACAGAGTAGGCAGGATATGAGGTGGTTGCTGAGGCTGTTACATTTGCAAAGTGTCTAAAGATACTTTTTTTGCCTGACACAGTACATTGTTTCAATTTATTTAATTTATTTTTCATGGCCTAATTAAATTTAATCTGAGGAAATGAGGTGTGGCTTAAGACTTTTGCACAGTACCGTATTTTAGTGCAAATATGTGACATTTATTTCACGTCTATAGAAGGAGTCTCATACCAGCTTTTGGTTCTAGGTTCTTTCCAACATTTCTGAACTGATTGAGAGTGTGCAAATTAAAAATGTTGATTCTTGATGGTTCTTGGTTGTTTGACCATGTGAGATCACATGTGCTTTCACACATGCCTATGAATTTGGTATGCATTAGCATATGTTATGATGCGTTTATGAATAATTTGCGATGTAGTTTATCGTAGTTTATGCGAGTAGCTACAGTACAACATCTCACAACCTGTGATGAATTGTCAAGACAAGTCAAGAACTGATAAGATTTCTCTTAAAGCTTCTACAATTTTGTCAAGACCAGCAACGTGTTTTTGGTTATTTGGCCACGTTGTCTGAATTCTGTCAACTCACCTGATAACAATCTGATAACACCTGATCCAATTAATTTTTTATTGATTTATATGATCACCCATCTTATATTAACATTTTTGGATGTTAATATAAGATGTACAGTATATTAAGTCTGGATGGTGCAAATCTTCCTGTCCATTATCTCAGCAGAGTTAGCGAAAAAATAAGTACTTGGCGACCAATCTTAAGTTTTAAATCGCTTTAATTGTTTAAGGTGTTTACGGAAATAAAGCATTCTGACAGAAGTAAAGCATTTGGTCATTCTAGATGACACTAGATTAGGATGAAATTTAGTCTTGTTGTCTCGAGTTGTCAGACTTTTTGAAGACACATGACAAGCCTGACTTGATGCTTGTAAATGACCAAAGGTACTTTCCTTATCTTGTCTTCCCATTTTGTGTTTTTTGTTCCCAAAGCCTTTGATCTTTATTACTACTTGCTAGTTGCTATATTACGAAGTTATTCCTGACAGTTGAACTTTGTCCCTCTTAATGAGTTACATAGAGAAGGTTTTTTTTTTTGTTTTTTTTGTTTTGAACAGAGTTCCCTAAACCCCAGCTGGGAGACCCAAAGGAGCTACAGGCCTTAAGATTACAACCAGTTCAGGAGAACCCCCTTTTCATGTCTCTGTCTCTGGCTAACCTGCTGGGCAAGGACACCATAAAGGTGGAGATCATCCCTGAGAAGAAAGGGCTGTTCCTTAAACATGTGGAGTATCAGATCACCAGCGAGGTAAGAGGAGATTAGAAAGACGTTTCACAAATATGCATGCAAGTAAAATGAAAATGGGAATTCTAAAAAAAAATTGGGGGAGGGAGGTGGGGATGGGGGGGGGCAGCAAATGAAAAAAGAGACAGGGTTGTTTGACAGACAGGTTAATAGACAACTGTTGCTGGTTTATACCAAACGAAGCAGAGCACAATTACAGAGTTTATTTAAGTGGCTGAGGTTACATAACACAAGTAACAAGTGAATAAAAATCACACACACACATTTTAGTTTTAAAAAGTTTAAACAGGAACTGATATTTACAGAAGACTTTAAGCAGAGTACGGTGATGAGACTCTTAGCCGCAGTAAAACATTTGAACGCTGCACATGTTTTAAAGAAGCCTGTACATCAATGAATAATGATCCTGGCTGAGGTGGCTCGGAACCTACAGTACTGTAGTCGTTCCTGTGAACTTTCAGCAAGTGGAACGCCCAAACCTTAAAAATTGACGGATAGTTTGTCACACATCATTCACCAACACCACTTGTACTGTACATTAAAGGAACCCAGCTGGGAATTATTGCCACATCCCCTGTACAGCCATTTTCACATGTTTGGGCTATTAAAGAAGTTCCTGGGAGGCCAGCATTTCAGACGTGTAGCACGAAGTCCGATCATGGCTCCGGAGAAAACGTTCTACCTTGATAGTCTCCAAGCACTAGTGAACAAAAGGGAGTTTTTACTCTAGTAACTTTCCTTTAGTTCCACTTTGACTTGAATGCCCTTTGTATAACCACTAATCTAGTTACTGCCATGTTGTAGGAAATGTTTGCTAAATTCCTCTAGGTCATAATAAAGCATTATAGATTTTGAGGGAAGTGTGTGTGCATGTGTGTGTGTACATATACTGTATATACATATATATACATGTATATGTATATAAAACATATATACAAGTTTATATATACACACACACAAACACATAGGGTGTTTTTATTTTAATTTTATTTTTTTGTTATTAGAGCCTTAGTATAAAATGTCATGAGAGCTACAGAGCACCTCGGATTTTAACATTTTGGGAGAAAATATTCATATGTAAAGTAGACTGAAAAATACTCACGCACAGCATTCCAAAAAGTGATCTGCTTGAATTTATTTTCAGCTTTTCTACTTGTATGCCTGTCACACTGTGCTAATGAGAGTCAGGTGTTCAGGAGTCAGTGCCTGTAAAGTGCACAGAATATTAAAAGAACAAACATCTTAGAGAATTTATTTTTAGAGCTGTGTTTGTCTGTGTACCTTTATACACTGTATTGTTTGTGAGGTAGCCATTTTGTAATGCTTTCCCAATTTTAGTGGACATTATAAATTCAGCTCGCATACTTTTCTAAATTTTTTCCAGACACTTGGCAGTAACAGTCATGCAGACCATGCCTGATCAGAAGAATACATTTTCACATATTACTTCACATATTTCAGCTTGGGAGGTTAGGAAGTTGGGGTCAGCGTGCAGGGTCTGTTGTGTAATAAGGCGTCTGATGGAGAAATATTTAAGGGCCTAGCTAAAGGGCCCAACATTGCAGCTTGGCTGATCTCTGGCTTGAAAACTTCCGTTTATTTTATCATCCTAAAGCTTTAAATATTAAACCTCGACTGCCTCAAATAGTTGAGGCATCATCATTCTAAGCACAGGGCATGGGTGCTTGGTAAGGTGTGGGAATGACCGTTTCAGGAGAGGCCATTTTGTGCTACTCTAATCAAGTGCCAACACTGGACATTGGACCATAATTACATAATTGGAAGTTAAAAACTATTGAATATCAACTGTGTGAATTCAAAGTGTGTTTGAATTTCTTCCCTACCTTCTATACACTGTATTGTTTGTGACCATTAGCCATTTTGCATTCACTCGCCCTGTCTCTGGAGTCCGTAAATTTTTCATGTCTGATTAAACTTCTGCGTCCTCATGGCCCCAACTACTCTGATTTCTTTCTTTACAAAATAAAACGCAAAACCACATTATGCTCTGTGCCATGTGATCTGTTGGGACAGTGATTACAGTGATTATATTTCTAAATGTAGTCTGCCTTTCTGGCTGTCTTCACTCTCTTTGCTCACACACACACAGAATGTAAAAAAAAATCTCTCACCCCATTATGCCCTTTATCATATGATTTGATATGATTTTCGCTGACTGTTTTCATAAACTATGAGTTATTTGAACATTTATACACTTCCCGGGCCTCGGTCAGCATTTGCAATAAGACATTTTTTTATCATGGTCCTCTGCTTTGCTCAATTAATGTTCATGTCTGAGAAGATTATATGAGTTAACATAGTGGGTATAGATAGAAATAATTAAAACTACTCATCCAAAACAATAAACAATGCAGAAGTAACAAAAAATATTTAAGCTAATCACCGACCTAAGACCTAAATGCTTTCTTAAAAAATAAAGTGGCCTAAAGGAGCTTGAAAAAGCCAGAGCTTAAGTTCTAAACTCATTTCCCAATCAGGGGGTATCTCTAATTCTTGAGCATTTAAAAAAGAGGTGGATTTGTCTAAAAATAGGTGGGGAAATTATTCAAGATTAATGATTAATAGTGGGTAAATTGGTCAATGGTGAAAGGAGAAAAGGAGAGAGGATGAAAAAACATTTTCCATTTTTGTAATATTGGTGCTTTTGCCGGCTGTGTGATTGGGGCTTATAGTAACTTAAATAACAACCATGGTGAGCAGAAAGCATCTCAGAATGTCCAATTTGTAAAACCTTGAGGTGGATGTGCTACAACAAAAATAAAATCCCATGTCCCCGTTCTTGGCTAACAGAAGTAGAATCCTGAGTATGCGGATATCATGAGTATAAGCTCACCAACAATGGACTGTTGGATAATGAAAACACATCTCCTGGTCTGCTGAATCTCAAAGTCTGCCACAACATGTAGATAGTGGAGTCAGAATTCGGATGAACCTGTTGACAAAACCTGCTTAGTATCTGATGGTTGTCTAATTTTGTGTTGTTTTTTTGGCACACTTTGTGCATCGATTTAAAATTGACTTCGGCATTCAGTCTTATTTGCTGACAACGCGCATCACGTTATAGCCATACCTTCTATATCTTCTGGTGGCTACTTCCAGCATGATCATGATCGAACCGCATTTGTAGATACCAGGTACCAGATCGTAATCCAATAGAAAAGTTTTGGAATACAATATAATTGAAGATTTCTGTCAGGGATGTGCCGCTTACAAATCTACACCAGTTAAGTTGGTGGAAACATTTCAACCAGAATCTCAAAGATACATATTTTTTTACCTCAGCCTAAGAAATTAGGCTGTTCCCGTGACCAGAGGTGGTCCTATGTTACCGTCATCTGAGACAAACTGCTCCATGGGGTTAGAGGCTGACACTTCTTTAACGCTAAACCACACATCTATTAGCACATTTAACATTATGTGCAGGCTTATCAGGATTAACTTTTTTTTTTTTTTTTTTTACAGCGCTTTAAAATTTCCGTCTATCGGCGATACAGCGACTTTGATGTCTTCCATGAGCTTTTGCTACAGAGGTATGCCTACAGAATGGTGCCTGCTCTACCACCCAAAAGAGCACTTAAAGGAGGTATGATGATGTGATATGAATTCTATGCTTTCAAAAGATCAAAAACTTTTAGTTAAACCTGTGTATAAAATTGTAGTATAACGTCATTATTAGTTGCTGCTGTGGTTTGGTGCTTTGACTCTCGGAGTCAGGCTTCTGCCAGCGCAATATCCGCACACTGTGGTTTGGCGATGGCTTGATTATACTTATCTCATTAATTCGTACTTATTAAGCTTAAATAACATTTGTTCTTCCCTGTTCACTACAGTATTGAAGTCGATGTCAGAGAAAGAGTTCATCGAAGGACGCCGGCGTGGTTTGAGCAGATTTTTGAACCTCGTAGCAAGACATCCCTTCTTCTCAGAGGACGAGCTTGTTAAAATATTTCTCACATTCAATGGCTCGGTGGGAATCTTTCTTTTCATCTGCATTATTTTCTGTTGATACTAAACACACAGAATTGCTACATTATACCTGTACTATGCACACTCCATACAGTCAGTATTTGGACAAAGACTGATCTTGATGAACCTGACCATACAGTATGTGTAGACCCATTGGACAATTGTTGTACTGATTTTGTTTTTCAGTACATTGGATTTGAAATACAAATTCCATCCAAATATCAAGTTATGTTTGTACAGTAGAAAGGATGCCATACTGAATGTTTTAATGGGTATATTTATTTAGCTGATTGTAGCAATTTGTATCACTTCAGGTCAAAGTTTTTCTTTTTTTATAAAACTAAATAGATTAAAAACCTTTCATAATAATATCCTTTTAATAAGTAAGAAAACGTACAAATTTATTATGTTTTTGTTGTCGCATTTTCTGTTCTTGTGGCTCTCTCATGTAATAATACGTCCTTTTTGTTTCGTTTTCATTTATGGTCCTGGACATCCCAAATGCCCTATCCAATCCCTATGTGGATGGAATTAGTGTCTCTTTGATCTCATGTTAAATAAAACTTAGCAGAATGATCAGTCTTTTAATTGTTTAATCCATGACCCCAGATATTTGACACTTGTTCAGATCAATTATATACAGTAGCTGCTCATTCATTTATCGCTCGATTAGATTATAACCATCTTCTAAATTCGCAGTTATAGAAGTGTGCATCACTGATACTCATGCTAGGTGAATACTCTGAAGAGCAGCAGTCAGTTAAATGTTTTTCTAGAAAAGAGGCAGCATCTGACTGCAAAATCACATCTGTGGACCTAGACAGGACTAAAACACTCAGACTACTCTAGATAGTTGGGGGAAAAAAAGATTGTTTGGTATTTGTTCTTGTTTTTACGATAAGAGGAAGAACACACGCTGACTTTTATAAGATAAAAAATAAAATCACATAGTAGCACCAGAAGAATTATTACAGGCATTTATCAATGTCTAATCCTATCCAAGTAGGGCTTATTGCTATGATAAACAATCATTATGATGGCTTGCTAACATTTCTTTGACCTCGCAGAAGGAGTTGTGTAATATTGTAGAAATGACACATTGTTTGTCATATAGATGTTTAATACTGTAGAAACAACTCTACCCCTTTTTTGAACATGAATATATGATGAAATTGACACAGAAAGACTCTATTTATTTGATCATTTTTTAATCTTTGCCTCTATTCAGTTGAAATCCAATATGCTAGGGCTTCCAGGCAAAATGTAAAAAAAAAAAAAGGTGGCTACATATTTATTTATGGACTTAATTCATAGGTATTAAGTTAAGTTCATAGGTATATAAGTGTTTGGTGTTCTCAGATTCACTCATTGCATGTAATTTTCAGGCAAAAATGTATGTAAAAGTTTAAAGTACAGCAATTTCTCAAATCAAAGCACTTGATGTATACTAGATTGTTGAACATACACTACCGTTCAAAAGTTTGGGGTCACTTTCTTTTTTTTTTTCTTTTTACCCGATTTTTCTCCCTAATTTAGTGGTGTCCAATTCCTCCCAGTCACTAGGGGGCTCCCACATTAAGCGTCTACCACCATTCAGTCGGGAGGGACGCAGACTATCACGTGTTTCCTCCGACCACGTGATGTCACCGACCATCTTTTCGAACTGCTCGCTCACGTACCGTTGGGGTTGGAGTAACACACTCGGAGGACAGCGCTATCTGCTCCCTCTGCTTACGTGAGCTCACAGACACCCCTGATTGGCTAGTAGAGCCGTGATTAATGTGGGATTAATCAGCT
>JAOVVB010257990.1:0-19475 GCA_028570985.1 Heterobranchus longifilis
TAAAACTCTTAAAACGGCACTAAAACACACTGGAATCACTTTACCTTACATTTTGATTTGGTGGGACTTTTTTCTTGTAAAAATTATCTTCTTTTTTCTCGAAACACTACGAGTTTTACATTAGGACTGTATTCACGTAAAATTGTGACTTTTCTCAAAACATTCCGACTTTTTTCTCGAAACATTACGACTTTTTTCTCAAAACATTCAGACTTTTCTCTGAAAATTGTGACTTTTTTTCTCGAAACATTACGACTTTTTCCTCATAAAATTGTGACTTTTTTCTCAAAACATTACGACTTTTCTCTGAAAATTGTGACTTTTTCTTGAAACATTACGACTTTTTTCTCAAAACGTTACAACTTTTTTCTCATAAAATTGTGACTTTTTCAAAACATTACAACTTTTTTTAAGAACCAAATATTAGTATAGCATCACAGAGTACACTGTAGTAAACTGCAGTCAATTTGTGAGGATATTCATGATTATCCCGATCAAGAGTTTGTTTTTTTTTGTCCCATCCCTAAATCATGTTTTCACAGTTTGTGGCGTCGCAGCGAGTCACGGAGCTCCTGCTGAAATCCTCTCGTGTCTTTGTCTTTGTTGTTGTTTTTTTTAAACACTCTGAGCAGGCGGTTGTTTTCAGACTCGGCCGTTGTTTTTCACACAGGGCTGTAAATGATACTGTATGTACCAAAACTGTACAGTATAGATGTTATTAGCACCAATGTGAGAAAATGTATACAGAAATTGCATATATTTTTTGTAAGACAAGTTTTATTTTCCATAGAACTTATTTATATCATTTACTGTCCGTTTTTATTTGAAACCAATGTATGTGAAGATTTTGTTGTAAATACATTTTATTTCCTAAGATAAGACTTGGTAGTGTGATTTATACTCTGATCAGAACCTCAATAAATGGTTCAAAAATATTCATGTCTCTCCTGCATTTCATATCCTTTCACGAGTTGTCTGATATCTCCCGAAAAGAAAAACACGTCGGCACGTTCAGAAAAAAACATCTACATTTCTGTGACTTCCTTTTAGGTTTAGACACTGAAACTTTAGAGCTCCTATTTTTTAAATTAAAAAAAACGCAGTAGGATAACTATAAATTGTATTAATTTATAATTCAATTTACTAACTAAACCTTGTCTTGACTATGGAGTCTTGATTTGTAAAGATCAACAGATTGTTGGTTTTATGTCCTGACAATTAAAAACACATTTAAAAAATAAAATTAACTGCATGGTATGAAGTATGATACAACCGCCATATATGTTTTGGAATGTACCACACTGAGGCCATATGGTCAGATTTAAATAATTTATTTTAAAGAATATGTCAAATTTCTGCATTAAAATATGTAAAATAACCAGACCTATATTGAGTTGTGTACTTACTTTATCCCAAATGTTTCCAACAAAGTTCAAACCAGAGAAATCTGTCATTTTAATCTTTTGCTTGCACATTAGACTACGATCGGTCCAAAAAAAAATCAGGCCCGACTTTACATAAACTTCTGTCTCAGCCCGACCCGACTGTATGACATTTCTCCTCGTTTTTGAGAAGCGGGAGTCGATATTTGCACAAATGTTACAAAATTACAGGCAAAAACTTGACCTTTATCCAGTTTTAAGCCACATTTCACCATATATGTTTTAGATCTTGGTCATATTTTAACCTCAGGATAACATCTTTAACATCTGGATCTTAAGTTATCAGAGAAACAAACGTCAGCAGCAGCTCGGCTCGCAGAACATGAAAGCGTGTTTAATCACCGGGTGCGTTTGTTTTGGAGAAACCTCCAGAACGAGGAGCACTGAAGGAATCCTAACAGGAGAAACTGACGGCAACGACGGCATTTCTCCGTCTTTTGTTATTGTTTTAATTGAGAGACGCCTAGAGACAGAGAACTACATATTGCACATTTAAATGTAATTTTTAAGCACACAGTGAAGTTTATAATGACAAAGAAACTATTTAATGTGGATCTGTCCGATACCCGACCCACGCCCTGACACCGGTCCACCAGATCCCAAGACAGAGATGTTTGGATGTAAAAACATCTTTGTCCCGTATGTTACGTGTCCTCTGGTTTAGTCCCTCCTGTAGTGGAAGATATGTGTCCTCTGGTTCAGTCCCTCCTGTAGTGGAAGACGTGTCCTCTGGTTCTGCTGTAGTGGAAGACACGTGTCCTCCGGTTTAGTCCCTCCTGTAGTAGAAGACATGTGTCCTCTGGTTCTCCTGTAGTAGAAGACATGTGTCCTCTGGTTCTGCTGTAGTGGAAGACGTGTCCTCCAGTTTAGTCCCTCCTGTAGTAGAAGACACGTGTCCTCCGGCTCAGTCTCTCCGGTAGTGGAAGACATATGTCCTCCGGATCAGTCCCTCTGGTAGTAGAAGACACGTGTCCTCCGGCTCAGTCCCTCCGGTAGTGGAAGACACTGTGTCCCAGCTCCACCAGCGCCCCCCCCAGCAGCACCCACAGGGGGACGCAGACCACGGAGACCCACATGTCTGTGAGTCTCTCCAGGCGTGAGCAGAGCGTCACGCAGAACGCCAGCTTCAGCAGCAGCGCCGTCAGATACCAGAGCCGGCGTCTCACGCTCTGCTCGCCGTCCCGCGGGTCGAAGTCGGGCTTGCAGCGGCCCGCCATCTTGACGACAAGCATGAGGACGAGGATGGCGTCAAAGGTCCAGACGGGGAGGAAGATCAGGAACCAGTTCCAGTGGATCTTGGAGTCCAGCTTCAGGACCAGCATGATCAGGAAGACCAACGCGAAGATCCAGGACAGGAGGACTCGCTGCGCCAGGGACATCTTCATCTACGGAGGAGGACGGCACGCAGCCGAGGACACACACACACACACACACACACACACCTGGAGACTACACACACAGAGACACACACATCCCACCACTCCACCGCACTCCCCCCCCTCCACACACACACACACACACACGTACAGCATACATCTAATTACACTTTACCTTCTCCGTCTCCAACAGCAACACATATGTCCTGACTGCGAGGTGATAATTTAATTCAAGAGAGAGGATAATTGAATTTAAGAGAGCGAGTAAGACATGTCAATGAACTAATCTGCTCCTTCTACAGTCCATTAAGAAATTGCTCACCCATGCCAACAACGGCCCTCCCTGAAGACATGTAGGACCAGCATCAGTTTTATTAAATATTAAGGGTGCAACTCAGCGAATGTCAAGACAGGAGAAATTACATTTTTTATGTCAGTAACATGTTTGAGTTTACAGCAAAAAGATGGTCATTGTAGCTAATAAATTGATATTAATTGCTGATGTGGGTAGGTGTCTAATCAACTCCTGCAGTGGATTTACCACATACCACTTTCACATCTGCTTTGTTGGATTATAAAGCCGGATTTCTGCTTTGGATGACTTCCAAAATGTGGGAAGTGAGAATTAGAGGAGGCAAACAGAATGACAGCATGGTTGATATTATCTCAGAAGGGGAATAAATACACAGCAACTGAGGATAAGACCTTCGCAGTTCTGTTCAGACAGAGACTCGTCCTCAGACTGTTTCCTGCCTACATTTTTATTGATTTATTCTGCTTGCGCAGAGAGGTCACACTCTTACTGCCTTGCTACATTACATCAGGGCTACCGTTTAGCACTCAGATATGCTTTTGTTTGGAATTTCATGGCTTGAACTACAGTATAGTTTTTCATTTTTGTTATACGCAGTGATGATTTTAGATATCTTTTTTTTTTAAACTAGGCCAATTAAATGGTTATGCTTGTAAAAACTCCAACATTAATCGTTGGTCTGAGATGGGAGATGAACTCTGGTCTGTGGTGAATAAGTCATTACACTACACACATCTATTACTTTTAGCCTCATTAATAAAGGGCACACTACTTCCTGCTGACACTGAATGTTGGCTTTGGATGTAAAACATGGGCTGCAAAATCCAATAAGGAAGGACTCATTCTAAAGGAGATTTGACTGATACTTCTAACAAGTTTTCCTCCAAATCTACATTGTGTAACCCTTCTTACTAAAGGTTACAAAATATATTCAGGTTCTAGACAATATGCTGGGAGTGACACTTACTATGGCCTGAAAATCAGAAGCTACTAGGATCGACTCCAGAGCCAGAATGGACCAAACAATAAAGAATGAATCCCCTTTTAGACAACTCTTCTTTTTAATGAAAAGTTGTGAAGCAAAGTAGAAAAATAAACATATAAATCACAATTATTACCCGGATAATTGCAAAAAAAAAAAAATATATATATATGATGTTTTATTTATATTTTAGTGTAAATACATATTAGGCTACTGTTGCTGTTGTGTGGTGTGGTAATATTTTTGGCTGGACCGCAGCCCTATAAATGGAAAAGTCTGTCGCTGACTTGCTGACTGACTGACTGACTGACTGACTGACTCACCATTGGTCGAACTCAGTGATGATGTCAGCGTGTGTTGGAAAGGCTGTTGACAGCCTTTTGGTTTATTCAATTAAGGCTGTTTTGCTGATGCTTAGCTAATTTACTCACCATGTAGCCATGTTATTGTTTACTTACATGTTGCGGTCCAGCCACATACCTAGTCTTGTTCTTACTCGTTGTAGCAAGACAATAGCAAATAAAAGATCAATATCGAATGTGAAAGTTATGTGGAAACAGTAGTGACAAACTCACAATCCCACTTACTAGATTTTTCCAGCTGGAATCATTTGGATACATTTGTTTACGTTTAGATGAATTTTCTCACCACTGCATTTAGATTTCAGCAGAACAACTGTAACTGTTGCTGACCGCGAAGTGAATAAGGGCAGGAGAAGTGAATGTATTGTATTGACTGACTCCCTAAATCAATACTTTTAGATTGTGCATGTGTGAGATGAGGTGTGCAGCAAACAGACTCTAATATCGGCAGGGTCTTTGGGTGGTGGGAGGAGTGTTTTTGTAGGTGTCTAGCAGTCTCTGTGTATCATTTCCTAACATATTTTTCAAGTGTTTCTCGCACTGACAGCAGGTGGGAGTCCACCGCCGAACACAGCTTTTGACTGACCGGTGGGTGTTCAGTATGCCTGAATAGACGCTGGAGAAAGCCACTGTTGACTTTTCAATCATTTTCACTTTGTCCTACAGAGCAGAAAGTGGTTGTCAAGGGGACAAAGACAAAGAGGAGGAGGAGGAGGGGGGAACAGACAGAAGTGGCAGGAGCAAATTCTATCTGCAAGGATGAAAGCTGAGCTATAATTTAATCACAGTAATTACATTAATAATACATTTTTATTTCTAGAGCAAAATCCATGCATTGAATTCAGTTCAACCCTCCACACACACACACACACACACCCCCACACACACACACACACACACACACACACACACACACACACACACACACACATACAAATAATGAATAAGAAATAAATGAATACAACACAAAATATAATAATACACTTTAAGAGTACATTTAATGAGGTTCAAAGCAATGCTATACAATTAAAATCAAATAAGTTAATTAAATGGGAAATATCCAAGAATACAGATGTGTAAGTTGTATTCAAGACTCCACATTTTCCTCTGCGAGTGGTATATATCCAGCGTATGGCATGATGATCTGGGGCATAACAAGAACCTGAAATAGAGCTGTATGTATAGAGCTTTAGAGCTTTGTATTTGAGTAGAAGCCAGTGGAGCCTGGCCCAAACTGGCTTGACATGTTCCTGTTTTTGTTTCAGTTAGCAGTCTAGCAGCATGCCTGCCTAACTGCACTGCCAAGCAAATAGCATCTCAGTGCTCCTGTGCTATTATACATATTTAAATTAAGTAGTCTGGCTTACTATGCGAAAAGTGTGGGGTAAAGCCTCCGGGAAATCTGCCCGGTGTCCGGAAACAGGAAGTCCATGTTCCCGTTCTCAAAGTCCCTTCCCTCCAGAAAAAACAAAACAAGCTCCGAGCTATCAATCTGCACGCTGAAAATGACACGTTTTGAAGATTTGGATCATGCAATTTTTTTCTGTGAATGATTGTAAAGATCTATCAAGAATATGTAACACAATATATAACATTTTCGTGGAGGTACACACAACAGTATTTTGCAGAGGCACCACCCAGGACAATTGCGATTGGTTTAAGCAAATACAAACAGGCCAGGGAGTTTTTTTCACTATCCAGAAGTGAAAGTACATTCAATCCAGACTTTCCCCCAGCAGCGATGTGGAGATAAGTCTGGCTACGCGAAACTGTAAATTAAGTAATATGCATATATTTTGCGCAGAATTAGCCCCATTCTCTTGCCTTGGTACATACCTTAATATCCGCCCACTCCACTGAGTTCTCTGATTCAACAGAGTGTAACGAGTGGACAATTCTGTCTGATATCAGGCTACCCTTTCTATGCAAATGCACTAATAGCCACACACAGTTACAGTGAAATTATTAGCATCTTCAGAGAGTTGGTGGTAACTGAGCACATTTATAAGGGATGTCCTCAGCTTCAAATCATGTCATCTTCTTTTACAGTCTGAAGGTTTGAAAACATCCACAGCACTGACAGACATTAATTCTCTCTGTCACCTTTAAATTTCTTCCTGAAGTTTTGAGGAATAGCTCTGCACCTCGTCAGTCAGGACCTGCAGCTTTCATTTTTCTTGTTCTCTCTGCCACTGTTTTGATTACGTTGTTCTTGGCACAAAGAAAACATTAATACTTTGCCACATGGATAATTGCAATTATACAGTATTTGTAAAAGGTAACTTGCAGAAAAGATAATTAAATATTAATTGTAACATAACATTAGATTCACGTTTTTTTTTACTTGCGTGATTTTATTTTTATATATATTTAATATATATAATAATATAATATTATTTTTTAATATCAAGTATTGTTGGAGGGAATTTGATATTAGTTTAGCATGTTAGCATGCTGTTATTTGCTAATTAACACTAAACACAAAGTGCAGCTGAGGCATGGGAATGTCATTATATTTTGCAGGTATTTCATTAAAAACTAAAGCATTAGACAAATTACACTGGCATACAAATTGACCCGATGATGACGCTAGATGAAAAGGATCACCAAAGAGATTAAAATTCATCCCAAGGGGGACATTCTAATTTCTGTACTAAATTTCATGGCAATACATCCATAGTCCTAGAAATGTCCACCTCCGGGATCACCAAAGTCCGTAGGATTCATTGTCTGGGAAATACGATTTAATTTCAATTAATTGAATAATTGTTAAGATGTTTCAGGCTTGGCCAAAGTAGTGGACTAATAGACTGACTCTCCCATCCCTAGAGTCACATCTGATTGACTTTCAACAGGGAGGAAGAGTCTTAAATTACACACGTGAAAAGAGGGTTCAGTGACATTTATGGGCAGAAAGTCATGGTTCAGAGGTTTCTGGTGCTCCGTGTTCCCCATGGGCCGTACTGGAGGTCTGACCTACTCTTATTGTCTCTTTCAGGTTTATATTTTGATTCCTTTTCCTGGTTACTGGTCATTTGACCCTCAGACGCACAGAATTGGAAAGGATATATTGCTTCTCCGTGGCCTTTGAGTGCATAGATATACTGAGTTACTTTGAAATCCTCGTAGCACAGAACGTTTTCTGGCACACAAAGAAGTGATTCAGGAGTCCAGCAGAAATGGGCCATTCCCATTCCCAAACAGGCACTTCAACCCAGAGATGATGACCGGGGCCAACGTTGAGCTGGTGGATGTCAGCCAGAGAGGTCATAGCAGTCCCAGTGTATCTATCATAGCTGCCAGGCAGGTCAGGCTGTCAGATCCCCATGGTGAGCCGCCTCCCTGGATCAGAGGGGACGCTCCAACGCCTCTGTGACCCCTGAAACCTCAAGGGGAAACAGCAGGATCTGACACGGTTTCAATGATCTGAACTCACAGAATATAATAAGTTAAACTGAATGAAACCTCACAAGGTGAAGAAGGGTGTAACTAAGAGCCAAATATTGAGTGGAAATCCCAGGGTGTGTAACTTAGAGCTTCAGTCACATTATGAATCATTCTCTGGAATCTAAAAGGTTGAGTAACTTGCAGAAAAGATAATTAATAATTCATTCTACACTTCATTAGCTAAACTAAAAAAATAAAATACATATCTGAATGCCAATTTCATTGTGCTTTGTGCTCTACTTGTCTTAAGGGGGCTTAGCCCCCTCAGTTGTATTTTTTGTTCCCTACGACCTGTAGTTACGCTTTAAAGTTGAGCGCTCTCTACCGGTCCTGTATTGAAGTTGATATGGTGCCAAAAAGCCATGTTGTGGCACCAAAAAGCTGGAAGTAATGTGACAGAGTATTTAGAGCGAGAAACACACTAAGGGCGGGCGGGAGCGGTGGTAGGTGGGCCCGACAAACAGGACTTTCACCCAGGAGTCTGAGGTTCGTGTCCTGGTTGAAAATAAAATGGAACAGCTGGGTTTTTTTAAGTGACCATAACAACCGAAAGTATGTGACGTTCCGCGTCATGGGATGCGGATGCACGGAAATGACTTAATGTCTCAAATATCACGATTTTAACCCAAACCACAACCTTTTTTCTAACCCTACCAAGTTGTTTTGTTGCCTAAACCTAAACCTAGCACCACAACGTCTGTTTTAACAACATTAACAGCATGTTTAAAACTGTGAATGTAATGGTTTAGGTATGAGGCGGGAAAACCGCACTGGAACTGCGACACAATTATTGGCTGAGTGTGATTATAGTTTAGCTGTTGTTTCAGAACCATGGACAGCGCTGTTTGTTGTGTGTGCCAGGGGAGGAGACAGACAGACAGACAGACAGACAGACAGACAGACAGAACACGTCAGTTCGGTCTCTTAGCCTGCTTGCTTTTTGTGGTCATAGAACTTCTGCCCCAAAAGACCTTTCTGGCGCTGTAACTTGCCACCTCCAGTTATTTCAATGAGGGGAAAGTGGCAGAGGGGAAGCAGTTTCGATCACGGCAGTGTTCGAAATCGCAATTTGAAACAGTGCAATTAGCAAATCGCAAAGGCTGCGATTATACTTTGTGCAGCGTCTGTCTGATTCAGCTGCCATGTCACTGGTTTTACACATGCAGTCCTCCTCTTTGTGTGACAGTCATGCTCACCAATCAGAAGTGGCCCAAGGCGACTACATATACACCCACCGGCAACAGCATAGCAACACGTGAAAACGAAACCTAAACAAACCTCCGTCATTAAACACCATTTGTGGAGCTTCTCAGTGATTAAGTTCATTACGATATTTTGGACAGTCCGGACATTAATGCCCTTATGAGGACCTTCATAAGTGCAAACCCGGAGAGAAAGGCCACAAATGCAGTTCGGTGGTAAGACAATGTTTTGTTTTTTTTATGTTCCCGCAGCGCAGCATGGCTGTGTGTTATGTTCTTGTTTTTTCACATCTGTCCCACACAAATAGCTGCTGTGACACATTGTTTACTGTTGCCACAGTGTTCAGGCTGAACAGAGTGCTTGTGCGCTGTCTGTGGTGCTGAACAGTCAGTGCAGAAAACACAGCTGCACAGGCATATTTTAATGTTGTTAGTTGGCGTCTATCATAACATCATTACTGCCAGTTAAATCACACTCCACTCTCTCTCTCTCTCTCTCTCTCTCTCTCAATTCAATTCAGTAGGCTTTATTGGCATGCCATTTCACATGTGTTGCCAAAGCACAATTATAAAAAACAAGTAATTAATTTTACACATAAAATACAGTAATAACAACAGTATTGCATAACAGAATAAAATAATATATACAAGCCAAGGAGGTGGTGGTGATAATATAACATGGTATAAGAACATCTTATTGGTTGCTTCTTTAGTTGTGGCAGGAAGCAACATACTTAGCAGCCAACACTGCACATTCTTTATTTTCCCCCAGAATGAGGGGTAATTTCTACCTTTCTGTCAGACTACAGAAATCTGGGCAACTCTTTTCAAATTCTGGAAAGAATTCCTCCCTAATATTTCTGTAGTTCTGACATTGTGTTAGGAAGTGTAGTGCAGTTTCTACAGCTCCCTCATCAAAATGGCAGCACAGTCTGTCCTCTCTGGGCAGCCAGCTCTGTCTGTGTCTGCCCATCTCTACTGCCAGACTGTGCTCACTCAGTCTGTACATCGTCAATGTTTTTCTCAGGTTCTTATCGGTGACTGTGGTGAGGTAGTCTGCCACAGTATACTGTCTGTTTAGAGCCAAGTAGGTTTCCAGTTTGTGTTGTGAGCGCGTAATATTATTCCAGTAAGCGATGTATTTTTCTTTTTCTTTGGTTATAATTTGGTTGGTTACAAAGTAATCCCTCATGCCAGACTGAATCAAAAGCTTTTTGGAAATCAACAAAGCAGGCATGAATTGTGCTTTTATTTTGGCGCATAACTCCCACATACTATATCACACGTTCATGGACATGGACTTAGATGAATCTTCTGACATAGGCCATGCCCATTTCTGTCTAGAATTTTTTTTCGCAGTATTGCGAAATATGCAAATCCTACTTTTTAGAACTCCTCCTAGCCGATTAGTCCGATCGGCACGAAACTTTGCACATAGAATCTGTGGATGATTCTGGCTAAAAGTTATCGAAATAATTTTGATAATCCATAAATTGCCCATGTTATAAAGGAACAACTTCCTGTTGGCAGCAGTAAAAACAGGAAATGGAAGATATCTCCGCAGAAATTAGGCCTATTAATACGAAACATGGGATACGAGTTGGACATGGGACTCCGAGGCAGATTCCAACATTCAGTGTCAATCGGCCACTAGGTGGCGCTATTTCACAAGGTTTTAACAAGAAACATGGTATATGCTATGTTTAGAATATTTACCTTGCTGTCAGAGAGCTGAACCCTTTTTATGCTCCCATCAAAACCACCAGACTCCTTTGACAAAAACAGTAATTTTACCTCGCATAACACAGGAGTTGCTGGTCTACCGCTGCCTCGATTGGTTAGTTTGTTTGTGTTATTGTGTGACTTTGGTGCTTTAAAGGGTTAGGAATTAACAAAACTAACAAACAAACTAACCGGTCGAGGGAGTAGTAGACCTGAGTTGTTTCTTGGGGGCTAATTGTGAGTGATAGCTCACGCCCGACATGAGGAAGACACTTGTTTTACAGATATTTGGCACCGTCTGCTGTTGTTACTGTATATTGACATTTAACACTCACATTCAGTGGTGTAGAAGCACTTGCCTGGTCTTTGCATCATGTTGTGAAAGTCTAGACTCTGAATATCTTTATATTTTTCAGACGTATTTCCAGGAAAAACAAACCATCTTTTACCTGTATCGATACCTGTATCGGTATATGTATCAGCAAGGAATACGCCACAATATATTGCTGTATCAATTTTTTGTGCACAGCCCTAATAAATATTAAGTTAATTGTTTTAATTCTGGAAAAGGAGTAGGTCCATATAAGTGTATACTTCTGCCTACTCATTTATGGACATGTAAAATGTATTTATGTTGTTTATGGTAAACTGTATATTGAGTTTGTTGTATGTTTGTTTGATTTGTTATTCTTGTTTTGTCTTTTTTTTTCAAAAGTTATTTGTTAAAAGGGTTAAGCCGTCGTTGTCGAGTTCAGCTTTCTGCTCATAAGGACAAAGTTTGGATTAGGTTTAGATTGTTTCATTGTTACTGTCTTATCTTTGGTACTTATCTTTGAATGGTTTATTTAGTTAGTTACATCATCGCCTTTGCATGCAGCAGTTCTCTGGACAATAATTACTTCACAAAGACAGAATGAATTGACAATTCTGATTAATGGTAGTGGTGAGTCCATTCATTTTGTCTACCAACCACCCCTAGATTCCATGTGGTTCAACGGTAAACTGTATTAGTTCTCTACCCGACTGCAGAAATAGCTACACTTTTCCCTCAGTACGTTATTAAGTCACTGTGATCACATCATGTGTCAGGAAAAAAAAATTGGCATTGTAAAAAGCCTTCGAAAGCACTTGAGTGGGGGAAAAAGTTGTGAAATAGGTTTTCCATTCGTGGCCCAGTTTCTCAGCGGGGACTTTTTCCAAAGAGTGTTAAGTAGACTGAAACAGTTCTGGCCCTCAGGATTAACCATGCTGTGGGTATGTGTCACTTAGTAAAGTTCCACTGCTCACCACAGTTAAGACTTAATCAATCTCCAATTTGCCACTTATTTGGTTTCCCCAGTGACAAAGCGCGATGGATGCATTTCAATATGGTCTGTTAAACAACCTAATTTCCTGTCTCAAGTCAATGACACAATAGTGCTGATGTCACTGAATGGTTTGCTATGGTTGACCAAGCCACAAAGTAGGGGAACCCCACTGAGGAATTAAGCAAAACATGAAAACAGATTCATCAGCACCAAATGGAGACCAAAACATGCCATGCAACTCACTCCCAAGGGCAAATAATTTCTGAAGACGTACAAAGCAGGGCTGATTCAACTGAAATTGTATAATTGGAAGCCAGCTCTTGATGCGCATGCAATCTGTAGCTTGACACAGCACAGTGACACATTTACTTGCTAGAATGTGTTTCTACATTTGGTTTGCAAAATTACAGCAGGCCTACATTTATTTAAAATACAAAACTGCTGGTTTATGGCCACAAACATGGCAATTACTTGCAGTGGGTAAGAAACAAAAGATCACTCCAAAATACTAGTGATACCTAACATAAGAGTGCATTTAGACTTTGTGTGTACAGTATTGGCTACATTTGAATACAAAGCTTGAGCCGAGACATGTATTTATCTTTGAGGGCTTGGGGAAGAGGGGGTTGTCTGATTCAAAATGAGAAGGGGAGGAAATTAATTCCAAATGGGAGCCAGACTGCTACAGATAACGCAATCTGGCTAGTGTGTGTATACAGTACATCATATGAACACAATTCTGTACACTGGTTGACTTGCGTAGTGAGGGAGGGTCTGTTTTGGGGGAAGATGAGGGGGGAGAGGAGGAAGGGGCGGGGGGTAGCACCGCTCTCCAACATCAACACAGATGGAAATCATTTGTGTCTCAACAAAAGGACTGGTCCACATTCTCCTTTAGCCAAGCCGAGGTGGAGCCTCACAGCCCGCCACTGATGATGTGACTGGAATACTGACTTAAATGCAGCTGTTGCAGAAAGCATTGGTGCAAAAAATGTGCTGGATGCAGCCTCTTAAATGTGAGGATTTGCTTATTTTCTCTGGGTTATATCATTATAAATTGAATATTTTGGGGAATTTTGACTGTTGGTCGGACAAAGCAAGTAATTTGAAGATGTTACTTTGGGCAGTTTTCACTATTTTCTGACATTTTATAGACAAAATAATTAATCACTTTGCTACTTTGAAGCATACTGACACATTTTTCTGTCTACAACCTCAAGAAAAAAAACCTCACATACTCCTGATGCTCGTATGTGTAAGACACCAATCAAAGGGTCATTAGCTGGTGTATTCATAATGGTAATTTCCTTGTTTACAAGGGAAACAATGGGTAAAATGCCACACGCAAGCTTTGAGCAGGGTCTGAACTGACTCCCTGGTGTTAAGAAATGTAACAGCCATCTCACTAATGATTAAAACTATAAACCAGCACAGACATGACAATTACCAAATCACCATGTTCTGAACAGACACATTACAAACACTAACAAAAAGTAACATTTTGCATTTAAAGCAGCAAACTTAAACTACACAGTCCAGCACTAGACATGATGGGAAATGTGAGGCGTCACTACCATATTTTAATACAAAGCCTTGTTTTGATCCACTCCCATTTTTGTTTTTTGAATTTAGCAAGGTGGTAAAATGAAGTAAAAATCATGTGTATTAAAACACAAGGAGTGAGAGAGTAAGAAAAGTTTAAAGGAGAGATATTAATGTCAGATGTTCATATTAAACATGACCAAAGTTTCAAATAATGAGGTAAACATATGTAAAAGTAATCCCTGTGAACAAAACCCTCTGATTTCAGACTGTTCTGAACACTCTGCTTCCAATAGTTTTTTTCTACTCTCGGCCCGAACTGATTTCAATCTGTGCCGGATTTCCATGTATGGTCATCAAGGCAGGTACGTTCCAAGACTTCCTGTTTACGTTAGCTGAGATGCAGTGTAGCATTAGCATGTAGCTATGGCTACGTAGCATTAGCTACATGCTATTGTGATGTAGGTTACCCTATAGGTTACCACAGTAAGATAATCAATATGTTTATGAATAATACAAATGTTTGGAGCTATGTAATCTAAGCGGAGGACTGTCAGTTCGGATCTGAAAGTCACACACTAATACAAGCAGAAGCTCAGCATCTCACAGTAAAATTACTGTTTTTGTTAATGGAGTCTCCGATACAATGGCTTCAGTTCACCGTCGAAAAGGACCATTTGACGGCAAGGTAAAGTGGTGAAAATATTTTAAATATAGTGTACACTTAAACAGATATTGATTTTTTTAAGTGATAATTTTTTCGGTGTCTAAAATTGTTTTGCTGGAGCCCCGTTCACAGCAGTTCATACTCTATTGACATAAACAGCAACATTATGTCATCAAGAATGGGAGTTACTGATCATTTTCTGTGCCAAACTATGCCAAATTAGCTGTAGCCCCACAGTCTATGGCTTCTACCAGAAACACACGCACGCACATATTTGATGAAATATGAATATGAATATGACGCACTGAATTCTGATTGGCCACACCAGGTGCCACCCCAGTAAGATACATTACTGTATAGCAGACTCTGTCATACAGCTAGAGTGAATATATTGGTATCATATGAAACTAGACAGCGTATGGAATCATTTGGTACCAATCATGACATGCTAGCTTGTCAGGAAGAGAGCTAAATAACACTCAATATGTAGGCTAAATTTTGGTGAGAGAAAAACTGGCACAGCCATTTTCAAAGGGGTCCCTTGACCCCTGACCTCAAGATATCTGAATGAAAATGGGTTCTATAGGTACCCATGACTCTCCTCTTTACAGGCATGCCCATAATTATGATAATCCCATGCAGTTTGGGGTAGAAACATGCAGTTTTTCTCATGCAGTATAAATATGTTATTTTATTCTAAAATTATGTATATGAATATTTCTGCATACTGTTCCATAAACCGTCTTGAATTGCATAAATTGGGTATGAGTGGAAAGCTGAGATTCTTGTGGATTCAATCACAACTTATTCATGTACGATGTCCCCATATTAACCATTTCATTTTAGACAAAAATAAATTGCATAAATTAATGTAATTCTGAGAAGTAATTCTAAAAGTTTAGAAATGAGTGTGTGACCGGGCGGCAGCCACGGCGGATGCGCTCAGAGCAGACAGCTGTTCTAGGCCATAGGAGCAGAGAGGAAATTATCAGTAAAGTTGTCTCATGTTATTAAATGTATTGTCACAAACACACACTTCTTGTTGATGACAGGAATGTATAAGTTAAAAAGAGCAATACTAGTGCAGCATTAATCTTGGATATGAAAAGGGACAAAAAGAGAAAGAGAGGTATTCTAGTCCCAAAAGACAGTGGGATTTTGTCACACTAAGTATTCATTATGATCTAATTAGAGCCGGACCTTATTTTGTGTGTGCTTAAATGTATGTGTGTATGTGTTGAAGCGTGGCATATAACACATTGTAAAATGGTGCAGATCCTCTTCCTTAGATCACTGCAGTGATTTATGAGGTGAGGGATGTGGGGAGGATCAAACTGACTTGAAAAGATCCTGCTTCTCTGTGTGTATGCAGTATGTGTGTCTGAGCAAAGCGTGCGCCAGATCGAGCTTGATACAACTGAAATAGGGCCCTATGACTGTCTATTTGATTAGTAGATATCTAGTGTGTGTGTGTGTGTGTGTGTGTGTGTGTGTGCATGTGTGTGCATGTGACCTCCTCCTACTACCTGCCTAGTCCTAGTTGTAGGGAGTCTGTGTCCCCATTTCCAAAGTCCCTTTGCTACAAGAAACAAACAGCCTCCTAGCTATCAACCTACATGCTGAAAATGACACGTTTTGAAGATTTTGATTGTGCAATAAGGCAGGCCTGCTCTATTCTTTCAGTAAATGATTGTAAAGATCTACAAAGAATATGTTTGCAATATTTTCGTGGAGGTGTTCCACCGAAACGGGTTTCCCTTCCGACACTATTTTGCAGATGCACCGTTGGGGCTTGTCACCGCCCAGGACTATTGTGATTAGTATAAGGAAATACAAACAGGCCAGGGAGTTTTTTTCACTATCCAGGAGTGAATGCGCATTCAATCCAGACTTTCCCCCAGCTGTGGAGATAAATCTGGCTACGCGAGACTAGCCTAAACCATGCCTACATCTATAAGACATTCATGAAAATAAACAAATAATGTACTATCATAACAACAGTGAGTAATCAAAAAGGCAGCCATGGGATTTGGGGTTGACAGAGCATTGATGTAGCCTAGCTTCTAAAGCCGCAGGCTCTCAGTGTTGCAGAGAGTGTTAGTTTGGCTTAGCACTGAGCCTTGAAAAGGTCACAGACAGACCGTGGCCAATGCCATACTCTTCCATTCTTCCACCAAATTTCTCTTTTCTATTCAATGAACTTACAGTAACACATGCTTTATAAAATATTACATTCTGAAAATCCAAATATTCACATTTTGGTTGAAATATGTGTTTTAGTGTCAAAATGCTGTTTTTCCCAAGCCCTTCTAAAAACTTAAACTAAAGCCATGTGACCTGAAATGGGTTTCTACGTGATGCACACAGTCGATGACGTTGCTACAAAGAGACAGGAGAAACGCTATTGGCTAGCTGTGTTACTTTGGTGTACATATGCTAAAATTGGGACACTAAGTTAAGCAAGCTAAACTAAGCTAAGCCACGTTAGTTTGGATTATCAACTGATGACTAAGCAAGAAAGTGGACCTTTGAGTTGAGATTATTTTGTTATACAGTTTGCAAGGTCAAGCATGAACTTCAATGCTTCAACAATTGAAGTGCCAATCCCTATTGCTAAGTACATTTCTTTTCTGTTCACTGATGCTGACACACTAAAAATCCATCATCTGCTTGTGGTTGTGTGCTCTGTTGATGAAAGTGTGACTATGAAGCAGTTGATGATGCACTTTATTTTTCACTTTTCAAAAGCTGTTTTAATTGCAGGATGGATACATTCTTCCAAAGACTACAAATGTTGCTGCAAAGACAGGAACAAAAAGTAGAGGGACATCACTCCCCCTCTCTCGCCTAGTTTTCCGGGAAAACCTGGGCTGTGATTTCCAGACACACACTGGGGTCACCAGAGGAGGCTGAGGCTGTGGACTGCTTCTAATTACAAACTGCACTGTAAGGCCTTGTGCCTCGGTGTGTGTTCGTGTGTGTGTGAGAGGATGTAGAACAAGGTGTTGTGGCTTATTGTTATGGTGAGAAGGCTTTGGGAGCCACTGCAGCCACCTGCTTTCCATCAGAGGCATCTGCTCTGACACTAACGACACACACACTCCCTGTTATTCCTCAGCTGCCATAGTAGAGATGTTACAGTCCTCACTGACTTGACAGTCAGTGGGTGATGCAAGGTGCTGCTTGAGACAGAAAAACATATTGAAGCCATGACTAGCCTTCCTACTGCTTAACAAGAGACTGTAAAAACACCCTCATACACATCGCACGTAGCTTTTACATCCCACTGTATTTCAGTCAGGACCACTTTAGTCAAAAAGAAAATGTTATTTTCATTTGCAGTACAATATTTGGCGGTATGGGACCTCCTGGGACCTCCCCGCCCTTCCACATATGTGGAAAGCTTAAGGCTGCATTCACACACACTCAGGCAATCCAATTCACCAAAGGGTCAACCGGCGGTGTGGGAGTGTCACTTATGGCCCATTTCTGTGATGTGAAGTTGTGTACTTTAACCCCCCAATGTAACACAAGTAGACTTTATATTTCACAATTACTGTTTTTATCATTCCGACATTTCTGAGAGCACTTGAAGGCAGCTTAATTTCACAGCAGCGGACGGAGACAGAGAGAGGGACTCTGCTTATTTATGTGTGCACCTTTTAGCCGGGAGTTTCTGCAAAATTCTGTTATGCTTGCATAATGACAATAAACAATCTTGAATCTTGAATCTTTGTGCTGCAGCTTGTTGCGGCTTGTTGCATGTCTCCAAAAGTTGAATCTGTCTCAACTACATACATGGAGAGCCTAAAGCAGGCTGAGCAGCAGCAGGAAAGACCCCTGTGTAGAGGCTTTAGCAATGCTAACCAGGCCCTGTATACATTAAAACAGATGTGAACTTTGTGTTGTCAGTGTGTTGTCTTAGAACGTTGATGCTTTCACAGTGTCTTTTCACTTCATGAAAGCTAATTGGAACATTTTGGTGCCGAAATGTTTAGCTTTCGGTAGCTCATCTGCCAGCAGAACTCTGCCGGTTGAAAATCTGCAACTTTGCCCCTTCTTTAGCGGTTAGCTCATGGGTTTAGCTTAGCAGTGCCATTGAGACCGAGACTGCCTTCTTGTCCAAATATGGTCAAGTTCTGGCTCCAAAAAGTAAAATGGTGATCAATGGCGACGGCCAAATTCTAAACTTGTGGCTTCAAAACCGAAGTCCACAAACCAATGGGTGACGTCACTCTTACTCTGTCCATTCTTTTTAACAGTCTATGGTACAGAACAGAGGCAGCATCACTGACAACAGAAATTATATAAGTCAGACACAGAATTAAAGGAGGAGCTGGGGTGGTTGCAAAGGGTTGCAAAGCTCCGAGCAGAATGCAGAGGAAGCAGCAAGTTTCAGCAGGCTAAAGCAAATAAGAGATTTGCCAGTTGGATGCATAGAAGGGAATCAGCTGATCTGTCAGCTGACTGAACAGCTTGACTGAATCAGCTGCTGTAGCTAGAATGTGAGCTGAGCTTGACCTTCTGGCCTGCCTGAACTAACGCTATGCTCAATTTAGTAATTGAGCATAGCGTTAGTTCAGGCAATCTGATATTTATGTGACTAAAAAAGCCCAGGATGTGTTTTAATTTGACTTTTGACCTAATGGCAGGTGCTTTATACATACTACTTCATTATGGGGCTGGGTATTTGAACCTCAACATTTTTTTAGTATTGGTCTAAACATGCTTACATCACCAAGTACCAAAATGTCAAGTACTGTACCAAAAGCATGAAATACTTGCTCAGATTTGTACCCATCATTTTCTGATTTAAATCGCTGCTTGTGTTTAGACAAGGGAGGCACTGTAATGATCCGGTGGATCGTATGGGCCCCAATACTGTCCTACAAGAACTGCGAGAAGTGACTGATCCACATCAGGCTTCAACGTTAAGGTTTTTTTTTCATTTGCCCGATCGGGTAAGTGGGTCGGAAATCTACTTGCCCGAAGTCAATTTTAACTTGCCCCATACACAAATAGTTTTATTTCTTAGTGGTTATCAAATAACATCAAAGACTAAAGTTAACATCATCTTGTAATTCTTTAGGGCTCTTACTTAACTTTTTACACC
>JAOVVB010258006.1:0-19470 GCA_028570985.1 Heterobranchus longifilis
CATTTTATATTATTTATTATCTGCAGAGTTTATGCATCAAAACACATTTGTGGGCAATTATCCCTGTTTTCTACCCTTATCTTACCTGATGCATCCTCCAGGTACAGACATCCAATAACAATGTTTTATTTATTTATTCATGTTCTTTTTTTCCCCCATTTTAATTTCTTTTTATTTTTAATTTATTTATTCATGTTCTTTTTTTTCCTTCTTTTTTTCCCCATTTTTTGTACATTTTAATTTTTAATTTTTTAAAGTTTTTATTCATTTATTCATGTTCTTTTTTTCCTTTTTTCACATTTTAATTTTTCATTTATTTATTCATGTTCTTTTTTCCCCCCATTTTTTGTACATTTTCATTTTTAATTCATTTATTGATGTTCTTTTTCTTCCTTCTTTTTTCCCCCATTTTTTGTACATTTTAACTTTTTAATTTTTCATTTATTTATTCATGTTCTTTTTTTCCCCCATTGTTTTCACCATTTCTTGTACATTTTAATTTTTTAATGTTTTTGTTTATTTAGTCATGTTCTTTTTTTCCTTATTTTTTCCCCATTTTTTGTACATTTTAATTTTTTATTTTTTATTCATTTATTCATGTTCTTTTTTTTCCTTCTTTTTTTCCCTATTTTTTGTACATTTTAAATTTTTCATTTATTTATTCATGTTCTTTTTTCCCTTCTTTTCTTTCCCCATTTTTCGTACATTTTAATTTTTCATTTATTTATTCATGTTCTTTTTTTCCTTCTTTTCCTTCCCCATTTTTGTACATTTTAATTTTTTATTTATTTATTCATGTTCTTTTTTTCCTTCTTTTTTTCCCCCATTTTTTGTACATTTAAATTTTTTATTTATATATTCATGTTCTTTTTTTCCCTTCTTTTCTTTCCCCATTTTTTAAATTAATTTATTTAATTACTGGTTGATGAGCAATGTCCGACTCGTGTATCTCTTCAACTCTGAGTTCCACCTCATTCATTCTGCTTTCTATGTTCTCCACTTTCTGCCGGACTTCAGTCATTTGCTCTATAATTTTCTGAACATCTCGCTCCGTCTCTTATCGCGATATGTTGGGAACTCTGTTCTGAAATCTGTAATCTCTCCGGTGATGGACTTTTTCAGTTCAATCATTAATAGTCTCATTTCGCTGTCCTCTGGTGTTTTTGAGTCGGTCAGCTGTCGTAAAGTCGTAATGTTTTGAGAAAAAAGTCAATGTTTTTAGAAAAAAAGCCGTAATATTTTGAGAAAACAATCAGAATGTTGACAGAAAAAAGTCCCTACAAATCAAAACATAAGGTAAAGTGATTCCAGTGTGTTTTAAGAGTTTTAAACATATTTTGTTGATTATCGGGATAATATTGTGAATTATAATTATTTTGACCAGGATAATCATGACGTGAAATTTTCACATTGTCCCATGACGAATCACAATATCTCGGTATATGACTTCATCACGACACAATTCCATTGAAAGACGATAAATGATATTCAATTATTGCCCAGTACTTAGTAGTGCCTCCATCTGGAAATCAAACCTTGCGTGACGTCACAACACCACTACCCTGTGTTCTGAACAGACAGCATTGCTAGGCAACAGCCTGGTTCTGTGTTTACTTCCTGCCAGGAATATTTTTAGCATTTACATGGATGTTTATGAAGCTTGTCCCAATTATGATCATATTCAGGGTATGTTAAACAGGACACATAAACAGGATACTGATGCCGATTATCTCAAAATGTCATTAATCGGGCCGATTAATCAGTCTATCCCTAATTGACAAATATGTAAATCTGAGGTTCTCCACAAAGAATCATGTAAATGCACCACTTTAAATCTTGTGTTTACCAGAAATGTGCTCAGAGGTTTCTGGGAAATAAATCATTCAGCATGAAAAAAGCATAAAAAATGACTAATAGACTAAATAAATAACTAAAACCAAAATGACCAGATTCGACTAAGAGAGGACAGCTCTAGAGCAAAATACACACATGTTCCTCCACTGAAATGAATGGAGGCAGCGTGCTGCCACGCGGCGGTGGGAAAGCCCCGTAAAGTGTAAAAGAGTGTGTGTTTGTAGGTTTCTCACCCAGTCATCGTCTGAACACAGAGCGGCGTCTGATGTTGTCCGACAGCGTTGCTTCCTGTATGTGGGGGTGTGACCGGAGGGCTGTCGGTCATCTTGATTCTGCTGCGTCAGCCTCGTACAAACTGCAGACAAACAAAAATAAAACAAAAACAGCACTATGGTCAGTTCACCTGAGCTCTAAATCAAACACAAAGCTGCAGGGATAATATTAGATAATATGAGATAAAATGAGATAATATGAAATAAAATGAGATAATATGAGATAAAATGACAAAATATGAAATAAAATGATATATGACATATGGTAAGTGAGGAGGATTCTCCAAACACAGACCTCTTAATGATTTGTTCTCATCCAAATGGGATACATTTACAGTATATCCCTTTATTTACCTTTGTATTGATTCCTCTATGTATTTATTTATATATTTAGTGACCTATTAATTTTCTTTTTTATTTCTTTATTAATTTTTAAATTAATATATTATTCAGTATATACAGAAAACCATCTGTAATACAGAAATAAATAAGTGTGGGCTGAGCAAATAAAGTTATATTATTATATTAATTGCAATATTTATTTACTTTACTAGTTCATTTTCCCTTTTATTATTTATTAATGTTTAAATACATTTATTTTTGGTGTATACAGAAATTTATATTTTCAATCATCATCTATAATACAGAAATAAATAAGGTTGGGCATATAAAATTATATTATATTAATTCCACAATTTATTTACTTTCCTAGTTAATTTTCTCTTTATTTAATTTATGTTTTATTACATTTTAAATGTATTTATTTTCTGTGTGTACAGAAAAATATCTTCTCCATCATCTGTAATACAGGTATAAATAAGGTTGGCAGATCAAATTATATTATTAGATTAATTCCACTATTGCTATATGTTCATTTTCCCTTTTATTCATTTTTGTATTCATTTTTAAATGTAATCACTTTATTATTTTTCGCTAGCAATGTTAATTTAACTACTTGCCAACTTAACTAAACGTTGGCTAAAACAAATAACCCGTCGGGTGCCTGTGGTCTTTGCTCCAACATCGTATATGTAGCGTTTGGCGTTAGCTTCATGGATGTATAATAATACGGTGAGCTTACGCTGCCGCTGCAAGCTAACTGTAGCTAACGTTTGCTAACGCTAGGTGGGCAGTAAACGCCCCAAAAGCATCGAAACACCTGAATATACAGCGACTGGACTGAAGGTTACATCCGCGATGTTCAAGCAAAAACCACCGTGAATAGATGTTCTTCCTTCGTAGTATTTAGTTATTATTAATATTATAAATTCTTAAAATACGTACATGATTTTCACACGCTGAACGTGCTTCCGGTTTACACGGGTACGCGCATGCGCGGTGTACAGGGACACTGGGAGTAGGGGTGAGGGGGTTGCAGCACCCCTACTGGTGGGAGGTTGTAACTGCAACTGCAAGGGAAAAAAGGTGCAAATCAATAAAAATTTAAAACAATTATTTGCGTCAACAGTCATATAAACCATGGATGTTCGTTAGTCAATTATAGATATATAATATTCTCTAAACTATTTACTATACAACATATAAAATACATAGTAGAGAAATCTATATCAAAGATATATGGAGTGTACTAAATAATTTTAGAAATGGAGCTAGAAACACAAGTAACCCTGAGTACTTTGTTGAGAACGACAAGACCATAAATAATATGGAGGATGTGGTTAGTGGGTCTAACCGATTTTTTTGTAAGTGTGGGACCATAATACAATTAACTAATCTAAAATAGGAATGTAGACTAACTAAAGCAGACAAAAGGAATGTGTTAAAAACTCAGACTAAACTGATAACAGGGGAGATTATTATGTTAGTGCTTGATGTAAAATATTTATTTTTAACTTCAACATCACTGAGAAAATCTAGCCTATTATAAACCAATAAGAAAAATGATCTCACAAAAATGCCATATTATAGTATCTTGAATTTTTCCAAAAATCCCAAATTTCGAAAATGCCTCATATGTTGTCTAAAAAGACCCGAATGGTCATAGCAGTGTCTCGTCAAAAAAATAAATAAAAAACACCAGAGTATAGTATGTCGTCAATAATCCCCCAAAAACAGCATAGTATGACTTTTTTTGACATGTTATACTGTCGTTTTTTTCCACTTTTTTCGACATGCTATGTGTTGGTTTTCTTCACTTTTTTGACATGCTATACTATGTTGTTTTTTTGTTTTTTTAACTTTTCTTGACATACTATGACTTTTTTCACTTTTTTTTCGACATACTATGACTTTTTTCAGCATACTATGACTTTTTCGACATACTATACTATGACATCACTTTGACATCACTTTCTTTCAACATAGTATTCCTTTTTAATGACATAATATACCAGAGTGGGCAATTATTTTCCATGGGGGGCCACATGAGAAATTGATCAGTCTGCCATGGGCCGGACACAAATGTTACTCAGTGGGAGGAATGAAGTCTCTGATGAGCGTGAACGAAGGCATCAAAGTCAAATGTAGTCCCAGATGTTGCCATACGCAGTAGGCTACAGCTGAAAGGTGGTCATCTGTGTGAGAGGATCTGTATCTCAACTTATTGAAATTCATTACTGAAAATGTCAGTTCACATATGTATGTGGATCCAAAAAGCACGAGCATCCTCAGAGCTGGACTCCTCATCTGTGGAAAGTTGAGCTAAATAGCTGGGTAACACTAATGCACTTTCACTGTTGGTTACCCTTTCTGAATTGTCATGGGATTTAATCATGGGTGAATTATTTATGTTGGAAATTTTAATTTTTACAGTATGCCATGCATACCTGATACTGGTTGCAATGATAGTAGCAGCAACAGCAGAAGAAGACATCCGACATGCAGTGAATTAATTTACATTTTAATATGAAAGATACCGTTTGCTATCATTACCAATAAACACAGCACTGACCCATTTCAGAATAAAGGTCCAATAACAGTTTAACGGTAAGCTATTATTCTAAGTGCTCATGATGGCCATAGGGGCCACACAGAACCTTTCAGTGGGCCGCATCCGACCGTCGGGCCGCAATTTGCCCATGTCTGTACTATACTGATATTTTTTCATCATACTATACTGACTTTTTTCCCCATACTGTGACTTTTTTTCAACAGACATTGACATTTTTCATCATACTATACTATGACTTTTTTCACTTTTTTTCAGCATACTATACTATGACTTCTGTTCACTTTTTTTCAACATACTATACTACTGTATGACGTTTTTTCAACATACTATACTATGACTTTTTCACTTTTTTTCAGCATACTATATATATAGTATGACTTTTTTTTCGACATATACTATGACTTTTTTTTTTTTACATATTTTTCCTTTTTAATGACATACTATACTATGACATTTCACCTTGATCTGTGTCTCAAACTATGCCGTGTTTGGTTCTTGAACTTGAGGGAATTGGGCCTGGAAAGTCCTTTGAAAAGTCCTTGAATTTGATGTTTAAGAAGGTGTGGGAACCCTGAATGTTGCACTTTACTTGGGTTACACAGAATTGAAGAGGGAGCTGGCAGCCGGCTGTTGAACTTTACATCAATAAGTAAATCTGGATAAAACGGGAAAGCACAGCAGTGAATACATATACACCAAAAATATGTTTTTATTGTGAATTTACAACTAAACCCTCACTGATGTGAACAGAGAACACAGACTGGTGTCAGGCTGGTCCGTGGCAATGCAGCACTGATTGTATTTGTGAGAGAATTTTGTGGCCACGAAGACCTCAGTGCATAATCATGAAGGCCCAGGTTTGGCATCATCAATGTGTGTTTTGTGTGTGTGTTTGTGTGTGTCTGTGTGTGTGTGTGTGTGTGCAGGTGTGTGTATGTATACACAGTTTACAAAGGAAGTAGTTGGTCATTATAAGCACCATTACAAACCCCTCTATTCCAGGGGCTTCCTCTAGTTTACAAATGCTTCATAGATTAAAAGTGGCATCGATTATTACAGTATAAACACAATTTACATGTAGTATAGAGGAGAGCGGACAGGCTATGAAGCTAGCTGTTACTGTTGCAAAGACATGAAATCTTCAGAATGACCAGTGGGATTGTATCTTGTTGACTACTGAGTTTTGTATAGTAGTACAGTGCATTCAGAAGTCTATGGGGTTGTGTTGCTAGCACCAGTAAATATGAATTATTCTAGTCAGTAGGAAAGATGGAAAAGCATAGTTTAAATATGCAGTAGGAGTCATTCAAGCTCAGACATGGCTACATCTCAATAGTCCATAGTGGGTTCCTTTCCTCTCCTAAACATTCGCATCATCTTTTTTTTTTCATCTTCACTCCATTAAATTACTATCTGGGGAAGGAGAAATGTGTTTACTTTCATGTATCCAGGTTTGTTCAGTCATTTACCTGAGGGGAGGAAATGAATTTATTGCAGACTATTGGGACTCACCCTTTTCTTCCACCTAAGCTGAGTTCTAAAAAAAAAACTCAGCCTTTAGAGCTTCCTGCAGTCCTCATGCCCTTCAAAGTGGCACCTGATTCCACATATCATCATACAACATTAAACCCTACAATTAAAAACCATTCACACTCTCAATAGTGCAGCCGAAGTCGTGTGTCAGGGCAATACGTTCTTCATATTTGACTGAAATCTTTCATACTGCCTCACTCAGCTGGCATTTTCCACAGAAATTGTATCTATGATATGTAGAATCATCTTTGGCAATCAAATGATGCAGTCCCTCCCCCCTCCCACCCCCTTCTTGTCTCTTTGGTGGAGAGCCCTTCTCCCTGTTGGAGCAGGTAGAAGTTGCCCCTAACCACTGATCCAGAGTCAGAGATGTTTGGCCTTTTTTTGGGTAGTGTGATCCTGACGCTGGATTAGCAGCTGCCGGCAACATCTGCCCGTCTCAGTCTTGTGATGGTTAATGGAGGATGATCTGCACCCTCATCTTCAGTACGTCTCCCAGCTGTCCTGTGAGGTAGTCTTTATCGTGCCGGTCCTCCAGCTCAGCCAGCTCCTTCTTCCTGTAGAGGGGCATGCTGCTGATCTGAAGGGAGTACGCCCCTGGGGGGAGGGCCTTCTTCTTGGTCAGATGCAGGTAGCTGACGCCCTCTCTCTGGTTGATCTTGAAGTAGCCATCTTCGTTTCCATAGTCGATGCTATAGCGCACATGGTCGCTGAGGGCGGATAAGGCCGGGGTGAACTCCAGGATGTGGTCTCGGTTGCTCAGGTTGCTGATGTTCAGGTGGAACCGCAGGGTGTCCTCGATGTCCACGCTGGCCAGGCTGACCGTCTCCTTCTCAGTCAGCTGCAAAGTAAACGTGGTCCAAGTGAATTTAGTTGATATAAGACATGTCATGTGTCCTACATGGGGAGGGGACAATTATCAATTTTATCACAGATTGCGATAAAAAAAACAGATATTTCATATGATATGTGTTAAGTTATTTCCCAACATGAATGTCTAAATGCTGTTACAAGGCCTTTCCCACACTGCTAGGAATAATTCACTGGCAGTAAATGCTGAAGACTTTACTGTATTTGTTATTTCTTCCGCCAAGGAGGTCCTGTTTTTGGTTTGGTTTGTTTGTTTGTCTACAGGCTATCGGAAAAACTACTGGCCCGATTTTCATCAAACTTGGTGGAAGGGTGTAGCACGGGCTAAGGAAGAACCCATTAAAATTTTGGAGGGGATCTGAATCACAGGGCGGATACACAAATTATTTTTTACTTTCGTTAACATTGCGAGACACGCCATGGCATTGGCAGAGGTCTGTGCTCTCCCAGTGCCCTTCTAGTTTATTATTTTGTTGGCCTTAATTCACTTTTTATGGGATTATGTTTATGAAACACCTACCATGTTAAAGAGTTTGATTGTTGAATGTTAAGTCCCCTCAGGTGGGTAAGACCTTAAAGTTCCCATAAAAAAAGAGGAGATGACCTCTGCATCCTCAGTGTTACAGCCCTGCATATTGCATACAGATTACCTGCATGTCTTCCAGAGGATCCTCCTGTGTTGAGTTGGTGCTGCGACGTTTGCGTCCCTTCTTGGGATAGCCATTGATCTTACATTCATAGCAGGCCTCAGGAGACAGAGAATTATCATCCACCTCACCTTCCTGTCCAATACTGGAGCCGCCACTAGTAAAGCCCAGACCTGTGACACAGTGGCTGAAATGAAAAGACAAAGCCGTGAGTCAACAAGAAACACCTACAGACAGCTTTCACACGCAGTCATATTCACTCACGTACCCTTGTCCTGCGCGGAAGTATCCGGGCGGACATCCACAGAGGTAGCCCCCGTCTGTGTTTGAGCAGCCAAACTTGCAGGGGTTCTGGCTGGTGGAGCACTCGTTGACGTCTGCGCAGCCTCCGCCCGTTTGCTCGTAGTTGAAGCCGGTGGGGCAGAGGCAGCGGAAGCTCCCCAGGGTGTTGTGGCATGACGCTCCCCCGCAGATCTGGCTGTTCAGACACTCGTTCTCATCTGGGTCACAGGAAGTTGACGGGAAGTAAACAAACAAGAGGTCATTCCAGTTCAAGGACACAAACAATACTGGGAAATTCTGCAATGAATGTTGTAAATGTGTGGAGAGATTCAAACTAAAAATAGAGGTTTTACTAACAAAAGCGCTTTATTTTGGGGTATACACCAAGGCGCGCGCACACACACACGCACACACACACTGCACCAGACAATTACACACTGCACCAGACAATTACTTTGTCTATGCCTCAACTATTTCTATGTTATGTACTTATAGATTTTGATGTTGCACCATCCTCCTTTTTTCCATTTGTTTTTTTGACTGTACTACTACTGGGCTTTTTCTCCCTTTTGAGTGCAATATTTCCATAAGCCTCTTGTCACTTCCATAGTTTGTATTTTCTGTATTTTTATAATACAATATTTATTTATTTTATTTGCACACATAAAACTGTATAAAATCCAGACAGTTAAAAATAAAAAAAATAGTCAGGAGAGGTCAAGAGGCCACAGGCTTATACAACGGACCTCACTTCAACTAAAGGACAATAACAAAATAAATATTTAAAAAAGAACAAAAACAAAGACTAAGCTAACATGATTTAGAGAAATACAACAAAAAATTAAGCTCACAAAATGAGCAGAAAAACTAACCAATCAGTAGACAACAACCAAATAAAAACAAACAAATACATGAAAAACAATACAACACGGGTGAAAAACAAACAAACGGTAATACCGTATTTTTGTATTGATTAATTAAGTATAACGTTTTTTAGGGTTGTAAGTAGCATGCTGAGTTTTAACATAGCATTTCCTTTTCTCATGACCTTACCACACAGAAAGGGAAGGGTTGAACTTCCAAGGGAAAGGAAAAACATTTTTGACATATATTTTAAGAGTGGCAGGAAAGAGGTGAAGGATGGATAACTTGTTTTAAAAAAAGGCTCCAGGCTAGGCTCTAGTCCAGAACATCAAGGCTGCATGGTACATACTTTGGCAAGTCATCCGGATGTCCCAAAAGGAAAGAATTTTTATATTTGCTGATAAAAAAAAAAAAAAGAACAGCGTTATTACTCACCGACACACTGGTTCCACTGGTAGTGCTGCAGGTAGCCCTGTGGACAGCTGCACCGGTATCCACCCACCAGGTTCTGACAGCCGTGCTGACACCTGTGGTTACCATCACACTCGTCCATGTCTGCCAGGGACAAACACACAACAAAACTACAGTAAGAGCCCTGTTTTCTGTAATGAAGCAGCTGATACTGAGGTTGGTATCAATTGTTCATCAGACCTTCGCAGGCTTGTCCGTTGGGATCTAATGAGAATCCCCGCTGGCAGTCGCAGTTGAAGCTCCCCGGAGTGTTCTGGCAGGCGCCATTGGAGCCGCACAGATTGGGGTCTGTTGCACATTCATTGTTGTCTACACAGAGAGGAGGGAAGGTTCAGACAAGGGTGAGACGGGAAACATGATATAAAGGCTGATTATAACCCTGATTTGGATGTGCAGAGTCATTTCAAAATTCATCGAGAGTGGTTCCAAAAAATAGGGCAGGTCTCGATCTCACAGTCTGCAGGGGTTTCAGAATACAATCTCTCACCTACTGATTTGATCTCAGACCAAATATTTGAGTGTGAAAGTTCATTCGTGACCTTGGGAATAATAGTTTGGTGAAATAATCTAAACGCAATGTCCACTTACAAGCTTTACAAGGTAGCGAGTGAGCCTTGAGTTAAGATTATTTTGCCAAACATCACAAACATGTTTGACTGTTGTGACTGCAAATCTGAACACAATCATGTCATTTAAGCTGTTTAGCAACTAAGATGAAAGCAGAGAAGGCTGTAATCTCTAAATGTCAGTTGTTTAATGTGTGATTCTGGGTCTTTTTACAGTCTTCTCATGTTCCCAGCTTTAGATCTTTGTTTGCTTTTGTGGGACACAGTGCTCCAAAGCATAGGGTCTACTTTCCCAAAGCACTGCCTGGTAATCCAAATATGGATTTCAAACAAGTATTGATTTAAAGTAAGCATCATTGTCAGATACCTAAAACACTGGATAAGGATACATACTGATGTACTGCTGTACATTCAGTATTTGCAATATGTCTGGAAAAGTGTTCAGATCAATTTTGGCCAATGACCACTAGAGCTGCAATGATTAGTTGACTAATCGATTAGTGGATCGACAGAAAAAACTATTTCGATAATCGTTTAAGTAATTTTTCATGCAAAAATGGCAGAAAATGAAATTCTTTTAGCATCTCAAATATGGAGATTTCCTGCTTTTCTCTGTTTTATATCATATTAAACTGAATATCTTTGGGTTTTGGACTGACAAAACAAAACATTTAAAGACATCACCTTGGATTTGAGAAACTGGGATGGACATTTGTCACTATTTTCTGACATTTCAGACCAAACGATTAATCGAGAAGATAATCGGCAGATTAATCGAGAAGGAAAATAATTGTTAGTTGCAGCCCTAATGACCACCTGTCCTGAATAAGTTGGGGTTCAGTGTCCTACACTCAAGTACTTCAGCAGTAGTTACTGAGGGATGATTGGATGTTTTATGTCACACCCATGTTTCTCCAACCTCCTAAATTAATAACACGTCCACACCTACTGTGTGTCATTTGCCTGGGGTTATTCCTGTAGTCAAAACTGAGGGTTCCCTGTCCCTGACTTGATGTGAGGTCATGGGAGCTGCTTTATGGCCTGGAAAAAAAAGCTTGTGGTAGTCATGGTGACCCACTGCAAAGTTCCATAACAAAGTATTGCTAAGCTGCCATGACTCCAAACCAGTCCAGCCTAATAAGATCAGTGTGATATCAGCCGGAGTCCATTAACTCTGAACGAGAGTTAGCGAAGGTTAGACAAGAGGGTGGTTCAGCTCTTTTATGAGCTGGGCTGGAAGATACTATAAGAAATTACACTGTGAAAGAACATATTGTGTGTGCATTTACCACGATATGGGAGCGGAGGCTGAATTAGTTTAAGTATTGTGACACTGTCCCTTTTGGGAACGTTGTAAAAAGAGCATTTATAATTGCAAAAATATTTGGATGTCTAGTACAGTGGTTCTCAACCTTTTTCCTTAAGGTTAGGGACAGGGGGCCGGTTAATGACATTTTGACATAATTGGCATCGGCCGATTATTTCTGATCACAAGGCTGATTTAAAGTGTGCAGATCTACAAAAGGACCAAAAACAAAGAGATGCTGCTATCTGCTGAATAAGTGTTCAATAAATGTTTTCTGTTAAATAAATTCTCTGTATTATGTATGTTCTTTTCCCTGATGTTTGGCCAATGTTTATATCTTAAATAAGATCAGATAGAACCAAACTATAATCCAAACAATTTAATTTAGTTTTCTTCACAAGAAGGCCTCGGTGACCCCTAGTGGGGGTCGGGAACCCCAGGTTGGGTACCACTGGTGTAGTATGTCTAATATTCTGCATGTGTTATATTTACCAATGCAGGCAGTATGGTGCTGGGTGAAGCCAGGAGGACATTTGCAGGTGAACCCACCGATGGTGTTAACACATAAGAACTGACAGTTATGCTGTTTGGTCGAACACTCATCCAGATCTGGAAAAGAAGAGAAGTTGTACAACATTAAACCAGCTATAAATGTGACAGAAAAGTCAGTAGTTGCATTTAAGACAGTGTGGTTGGAGCTGTGTCAGATACTACTGTATGGGACGTTGCTCTTTCCTGTGAGTCAAATTCCAGTCCTTCTACAGTCACTGACCTACAAATGAACTGCAAATGAACCAGACACCGGAAACACGGAGGGGGACTGTAGAGGGGGAAACTAAAGCTATGGTAAATAAAGATTAAAGAGGACCTAAAAAACTGAACACCACGAGCACACTTGTTTAGACTCACAAACAAGCCTGATAAACAGAGACACTGCCAGATGCACTGTGTCACAGGCTCTGCATGTACTGTAGGGTACACGTTCATGAAAAACACGTGCACATGGACACGCCAGTCCAAATGGAGCGTCTTGGGACAGTGAGCAGAACACTGGCAGAGGGCCTGGCCCACTCAGCACTTACAGTGGCTGTAACCTGAAAATTAAGTCAAGCAAGAACTTTGACTTCAACTTTATTGTCCCCAAGGGGAAATTTGTCTCACAGCCAAGTACCTGCTGCTGGTCGCTACAAGAGAAGTGCCCTCTTTCCAAGAGCATGCCACTGAACTTAACTGATCTGATCTTGCTGCCTTTCACCGGCTACCTGTGAGATTTAGAATTGATTTTAAGATTTTACGGCTTGTTTTTAAAGCCTTGAATGGTATGGCTCCTGCCTATATATGTGAAAAGTCATACTATAATATCTTGGGGAAAAAAGTGAAAAAAGTCTTTGTATTATATGTCAAAAAAAGTTAGAGTCAGAGTATAGTATGTGGACAAAAAGCGAAAAAGAATTCATAGTATAGTATGTTGAAAAAAAGTAATAGTATAGTATGTCAAAAAAAGTAAAACAAGTCATAGTAAAGTATATGGAAAAATGTGAAAAAAGTCAGTATAGTGCAACAAAAAAAAGTGAAAAAAGTCAGTGTAGTATGTTGAAAATAGTATGGCGAAAAAAGTCATAGTATAGTATGTCAAAAAAGTGAAGAAAAAAAAAAGTATAGTATGTCGAAAACTCCCTTCCTTTTTCAGGCAGGCAAACTCAGTATGTTCCTTTAAATCTCTTGTTAATACTTTGCCGATTTTAAACCAGCTCTGTGCCATCTTAGTGTGGGCAGTGTGTGCAGATGAATGATGTGTGGCTTCCCTCCGTGGTCGCAGTGTATGGAACTCCCCGCGGTCACAGAGGGAAACCACACACCATTCATCTGCACATGCTGCCCACACTACGATGACACAGAGCTGGACTTAAATCAGCAAAATATCTCTTTAAGACTCATATTTATTTTATGGCCTTTTCTTAACGGATGGTATTTGTTTTAAGTATTTCAATCAATGTATATTATTTATATCTTAAGATCTGGATCTTCCTTTTATCGTGTTTTTATTGAAAAGCACTTTGTAACTTTGTTTTTAAAAGGTGCTATATAAATAAGTGATTATATTATTATTATCAGAGTAGCACTGAGCTTAATGTGGCCTACTCTTGAATATTCAGAGCTTCTGTTTTGCTGTGTGTGTGTGTGTGTGTGTGTGTGTGTGTGTGTGTGTGTGTGTGTGTGTGTGTGTGTGGTGTGTGTGTGTGTGTGTGTGTGTGTGTGTGTGTGTGTGTCACCTCTGCAGCTCTTTCCATCTTCCTGTAGGATGTATCCGCGGGGGCAGGAACAGAGGTAGCCTCCTTCTGTGTTCTTACAGATGAAGTTACAAGGCTTTGGTGCCTGTATGCATTCATCCACATCTAGACAGAGAGGGAGATGGTGAGACAGTGAGTGAGAGAGAGAGAGAGAGAGAGAGAGAGAGAGAGAGAGTTTGATCCTGTAGCCAGAAATTCCATAAGTGGAGATGATGAGACAGACAGACTCAGGCTGCATTTTTCAGAGAAGTGTGTGGGCAGTCCACCCACGTAGTTTCAGCTCTTTACTAGACAGCAGGAATGAGAATGGGGAGGTAGGCATGGTAGGAAAAGAGTCCATAAAGTGTAAGTGCTGGTGGAGGTGAAATTAAGCCTTACCCACACACTGTGTGCTGCTGATGTCAGTGGTGTAGCCAGGTTTGCAGGTGCAGCTATAGGAGCCCAAAGTGTTGATGCACTGACCATTCTTGCACAAGTTGCCCATCACACGACACTCATCAATATCTGGACGGAAACAAGAAAAGTTAGCTTCAGATAAACTCATCACAACTGAATTACCAGTGGGAATAGAGTGGGAATAACAGTGTATGCTCTAAATCTGAGTTTCTTTCAGAGAATCACTTTGCCAAGAACTGTGCCTGGTTGCACAAAACACCTTAAGTTAAGCTTTTCCTTAAAGTCTGAGTTAAGGTTTCTCTAAAATAAAATCAGTTGCACAAAACACCCTTAAGTCTTCTCCTTAAGGTTTCCTTAAAATGTTCTCCTTATCTTGGTCTTATACTTGAGGAATCCCTTAAAGTTAGTTAAACCGTTGCACAAAAGATCTTAGCAACCAAAGTAAGGAAAAAAACGTAAGAATCTTAACCAGTCTTAACCACAACATGTCTGAGTTTATGGCGATAAATCAAGAAAATGAACGCATCCCGACAAGAGTTTTCCGCGACCGTGAGAAACCGATGGATGCGCTGAACGATGAGTATTTGATGTTACACTTTAGATTTGACCGACAGTGAATTTATGACAGGAAAATCATCAGGGTTCAAGTTAGTTTTGTTTTCTTTATATCTGTAATTTTGAACTTATGTACAACTCAAATACACATCTAAATAAATACTAAATAAATAATATACATCTTTGTTTTGCATTTGTTCTAATCTTTGTTTTTGTAAACATTCATACTGACTCACTTTAAGATCAGCCACAGTGAAAACAAACGGTCTCCATGGAAACTACAATTTTACTGCTGTAAAATCTCTTTCAGTGTAGTAAATTCCTCAACCATAGAAATATAATTTGGATAGAAGGGTCAGCGAGCTGTTTTCAGTGGTCATTTGCAGAGTACATAATAAAGTGGTGATTATTGTTAGTTGCCATGGTGACAACGCACATCAGTGGGGACATAAAGTGTGTCGCAGACTACACACTGGAACTGACGGCTGTCTGTCTCCTCCCGGTGAATTAACGTTTATTAACTTAACGTTAATTAACGTCTTCTAGCAGCGGGGAGGTGGAGGGACCCCCGCCGGCTACCAGCCTGCTGTTCAGATCACTTTCTGTAACTAGCAACTCGTTAGCTAACGTTAGCTAGCTTGCTAAGGTCCGACAGCCAAATAACATACAGAAAAATGTCCCGTTGGTCCGACCTGAAAACAAAACTCCACTGCTCCGAAAATACACACTCTCCCTGGAGTTTTTTGCCTTTTATTTATGAGTGTATTTTGATGGCTTTAACCACAGCGTTGTCACAACATAAAAACATCGTTATTTTTTCAAAATACACTCAGATATGAAGGAAAAAGACGACAGAGGTAACCATAAATAATGTTTGTTACCTGACAAAAAATACAACTTTTTCTATATTTGTAAACTTACATTGAGGTGGTGGCTGCGTAGAATTGTGTCCGACTCGTCCTGTGATCCAAATAATAAGTCCAAACGCAAAGTGGTTATTGAAATAAAGTAGACGTAATCACTTCCAAAATTCACGACACGTTTTTCTTAAATGAAGAATCCAGTTTCAAGTCATGTTTTAGGCGTTTAAACTTTCAAAACAAACATTTCCACTGCTCCGTGTGTGTCCTCCGCCTTTCTCCTCTCATGACAGCGACGTTTTACACAAAAATAAACTGCAACTTGCAACAAACTGCTGCAAAACCTGACGTCAGTGACTGCTGCAAATCTCTTTATACAGAAGTAGCCCGCTCAGTCCTTTTCAATGGAACGGTACACATAAAAATGCCCGCCGCTCTGACCATTCTGCTCCGTTTATTTGAATGGCGATGGCCTTTCTATCCAATTTAATTTCTGTGGCCTCAAAGTTTTTCCTTAGTGAAAGAAACCTTTTAAGGCATTCAGTGCAGCACTCTGAAGTCAGTCCCTCAGCTAATAAAGGAGAAACTAAACCTTCAGTGTCAGAGTTACGGAGAAAACTTAAAAGTGTTTTGTGCAACCGGCCACTGTACTATTTCATCTCTTTGTTTCTCTGTCATTTCTATTTCTCATCCTGTTTTTATCTTTTGTCTGTCCGTCTCTCTCTCCATCTTCTCCCGTCCCTTCCCAGGGTGCCTTGCCCTTTGACCATGATAACCTGCGGCAGCTTCTAGAGAAAGTGAAAAGCGGCGTATTCCACATGCCCCACTTTATACCTCCTGACTGCCAAGCTTTGCTCAAAGGAATGATAGAAGTCAACCCCGACAAGAGACTCACGGTGAGCAGGGAGGGACCCCGGGGCTTATACAGACACCTTATTAACTGCTATAAACTTTCAGCTTTTCCAAAAACCAACACAAGAGTAAGGACTGGATTAAACAGTGTGTTTATCTGCTCTAACCTAAGCTACAAATGTTAGCAGCATGTTCAGCTAATAACTTCCTGCAAAAAACACCAGTATTCTTCTCTACATTATGTTCCTGTAACAGAGGAGGCTGCAGTTTCAGGACCGCATTTCTAGGACCCCAGTTTTTTCACAACAGCGCAACCAAAGCACAGTCCTTCCAGAAAAACGCTTAGTTTTTCTGTGATTGTTGAAAGATGTTTTCTTAAGTCTGTAGAATATGATGTGTAGGTGGAGACATCTCTGCAGCACCACAATATTTTATTTAAAATGCTATTTTGACACATATTTAGCACATACTTAACACATATTGCGCCTCCTGCGATTTGAAAATTGCAGTCGGCCATATTGCGGTTTCCATAAAAGACGGCAAAATCGTTGGTTGCCTTTCAAGAATTGAAAAGTCCGTACGCGAGTGTTGAATCTGCCTCTGTTATCATTGTGAAGTGCATATGAATGGAGGAGCAACAGTCAGTAAGGCAGTGTTGCCTCTCCCACAGCACACGGAGCACGGAGCGGACATTCAGGAGGCAGCCCCGGGCTTTGCTTCAAGATGTGACAGAAATGAACCCTGACACAAGAGGGGAGAGGAGAGGACAGAGGAATGGGCCTTTAGCTATTGAGTTTTTATTTCTGTCCTCAAACGTAAGGTTTATTTGGAGACGAGACTAGGGATGGGACGATAATGGATTTTATCGTGGATCGCGATAAAAAACACTCACAATAAGTCGATCGTGGTGAATTTCCGTTATCGGGATAATCGCGAATATTGTGAATATCCTCAGAAATTGACTGCAGTTTACTGCAGTGTCCTATCTGTGGTGCAATACAAATATTTGTTTCTTAAAAGAAAAAAGTAGTAATTTTTTGAGAAAAAAGTCGTAATGTTTCCAGAAAAAAGTCTTAATATTTTGAGAAAAAAAACCTCACAATTTTATGAGAAAAAAGTCGTAATGATGGCAGAGAAAAGTCGTAATGTTCTGAGAAAAAAGTAGTAATGTTTCAAGAAAACACTGTCATAAATGTCATAATATGAAGAGAAAAAGTAACAATTTTATGTGAAAAAAGTCATAATGTTTTGAGAAAAAAGTCTGAATGTCACAATTTTAATATTTTGAGAAAAAGTTATTATATTAGTATTGTTATTAGTTATTTTGAGAAAAAAGTCACAATTTTTTGAGAAAAAAGTTATAAAAAAGTCTTAATGTTTCCAGAAAAAAGTCTTAATGTTTCCAGAAAAAAAGTCACAATTTTATGAGAAAAAAGTCGTAATGTTTACAAAAATCATCACAATTTTAATATTTCAAGAAAAAAAAGTCACAATGTTTTGAGAAAAAAGTCGTAATGTTTTAAGAAAAAAGTCACAACAATGTATGATGTAAGGTAAATTGATTCCAGTGTAATTTAAAAAAAAAAAAATCAGAATGTTTCCAGAAAAATGTCTTCATATTTTCAGAAAAAACCTCACAATTTGATGAGAAAAAGTCGTAATAATGACAGAAAAAAGTAGTCATGTTTCAATAAAAAACTCACAGTGTTCTGTGAAAAAACAAATCATAATATTTCGAGAAAAAGTAACAATTTTATGTGAAAAAAGTCATAATATTTCGAGAAAAAAAGTTGGAATGTTTACAGAAATAGTCACAATTTTATGTGAAAAAAGTTGTAATGTTTCAAGACAAAAAATAACATTTACAAAAATTGTCACAGTTTTAATATTTCGAGAAAAAAAGTCACAATGTTTTGAGAAAAAAGTCACAACAACGCATAATAATGCATAGTTTTAAGCATATTTTGTTGATTATTGGTATAATATTGTGAATCGCAATTATTTAGGCCAGGATAATCGTGACATGCAATTTTCATGACGAGACTCATGGAAACCAAGAAGTAGGAAGGAAGAGAGTGTGTATGTAGAGCAGGCGTGAAAAGAGACCGTTGAGCGGGAGGCAGAGGGGAGAGGGCGAGCGGCTGAATACATGAATGAGCCAAAGGACAGCTCGAAGAAATTCCCCAGCTCTCGTCGGGATAAGGCGGGCATGCGAAGTGGAAATGAATTCGTGCTTTGGAGGCAGAGAGACGGAGACGACTGCGATGATGTGGTTTGCAGAGACTGCTGACAGAGAGAAAGCCTGGTCAGTTAGTCATTCAGCTACAACAGAGCAGATTTAATCAAAGCTGTGGCTTCGTCTGATGAGCTGTTGATTAATGGAGCCTGAAACCAGGTCAGACTGTCTCTCTGTGTCTGTCTGTCTCTCTGTCTGTCTCTCTGTCTGTCTGCTCGTTGCCTCCATGGCAACCAGCCAACACGCAAGGAGACAGATTTCAGTCCCGTTCAAAAGTCAATCTGTAGAAAGCAGAACATTAGGAAATTAACCCACACATCTTCCCTTTTTTCATCATATTCAGGGCCGGCCCTAGACTTTTCAGGGGCCCTAAGCAGGATTTGGTTTCGGGGCCCCCCTCATTGTAACGTGTTGCCACTTCACACGGCACTGAACCAACTTGCGTGTTGTTAATATTAGTTTATGCACACATAATGTACAAATAAGTAGGGCTGACGTCCTCTGGTCGGTTGGTCGATGTGTACTGGTCCGACCAAGATCTCACTGGTCGGACAATCGCTGGTGTCACTTTCATAAGGCCGTCTGTCTCCATCAAAACTCAAAATGCCATGCGCTATTCTGAAAATGAGGAGCGCTACAGCGCCTCGGAGCACAGCCGTGCTTTGGAGGAGGCGCAGTGTTTATTTTTTCAGCCTGATGATACA
>JAOVVB010258014.1:0-19470 GCA_028570985.1 Heterobranchus longifilis
ATAAGAAAAAAATAAAAATAATTATATATATATATATATATATATATATATATATATATATATATATATATACCAGATATGGTTCCAGATCTGTAGGTTCTCAACCAGCTTGTTGGTTCTCTGTGTGAAGAGCTGTGAACAGTTGGTAGAGTGCAGAGCACCTGATACACTCAGCTTGAGACGACCCCAAACACAGTGTTTCACACATGCACGCACGCACTCACGCGTGCATGCACGCACACACGCACGCACGCACACACACACACAGCTGCTGCTGCTGTTATATCGGCTGATGCGATGGGTGTGTTCGCCATCACACTTCCTCTCCTGTGTCTCTGTGAGCGCAACTCGCTGCCTTTCAACTTTCTCTTTTATCAACTCCTTTTGTCTTTCATGCAAACATGCTGCAAATATTCATTTTGTGCACCATATGTTACATACACACAATCTGTGTCTCCCTCCCATCCTCCCTCTTTGTCTGCTGCCATTTTGTCTCCTCAACTCTTGTCTCATCACTGTCACTCTCCGTTTCCTTTCCTCACTCTGTCTTTCCTTCGTTCTGCTTTGAATTGACCTGCAGTCTAATGAGCAAGTGGCTGGTGCTGGGAGAGTGTTTTCTCTCTCCGAGGAGAGATAACAAGCCTGTATGCTACTTACCACAGTGGCTACTGCAGCAGCCGACCAGTGCCAACTCTCAAAGACCCTCCCAAGGAAAAATATGTCCCATTAAATCTGTAGCTGTGCCATCAAAGTGCCGGGAAGAGGCACATGCTCAACAACACTCAGCCACTGTAGCTGTGAGACGCCTATGCAATAGAGAGCACCATATTATAATGAAGAGTCATAAATATTTCCCCCCCATAAGTGATAAGCAATTTTTTTTTTCATTAGTGAGATGTATTTTTAGTTTCTCCGAGGGCCTCCGTTTTGATTACAGTGCATGTGTGCTTCAAACAGTTTAAACAGAGTGTGGAATAAGGTTATACAAAGCAATAAAGATAAAAGTGGAAGTCCCTTTTACAGAAAGTACATCTAGTCTGCCGTCATATTTTTGCTTATTTAACACACAAAACATTCAGACTGTCACAGTCTGACTCTGTGCCCACTTGGTTTGACTTGTTAGTGCTTTATTACATTTTTCATGTTTTGGTTTCTGATGTAAGATTTTCTGTTTTCTAGATGTTTTGGTTTTCTAGTTTGGGGTTTTCTGTTTGTAGGTTTTCATTGTTGCATTTGTTCATTCGTGTTTAGTCTGTTTCCTGTTTTATTTTGAAGGTTCAGTCCTCATGTATGTTGTATCTCATGTGTGTTTTGGTCACTTTTGGTCTTTGTTGATTTTTCCCACCTGTGTGATTGTCTGCCCCACCCTGATTAATTTCACCTGCTCCTTGTTAGCCCTGCCTCCCAGTGTTTCCTCTGTCAATCAGCTCCCTGCCCAGTTTCCTGTCTCATCAGTTCATTCCCCTCACCTGTGCTCGTCAGGTAGTGTTCATGTCAGGCTGTATGTTGTATTACTTTGTTCCTGTTTAATTCCCGCATGCCTTTTTTTGTATCTGGTTTTTGGCTTTTGTTAAATAAAAGCTCAGTTTTCGTTATTTTTAATCTGCCTGCCTCCAAGTCTCTGCATTTGGTTCCTCCACCTCCTCCATTCCACACACCGTGACACAGACGAGAATATTTCTGACAGAGCTTTCTCACAAATTTTGCAATTTATGGATTTCATATAGGAGTGCCATAAAAATAATAAATCCGTAAAAAAATAAGAAAGAAATGGAAATATAAAGAGGAATAAATAACCGGAAATATAAAGACAAATATTACAGTAATACAATATTTTCAGATTTAGGCTATTTGTTAATTTATCATATCATATATATATATATATATATATAATTATATTTGTATATAAATGACTGTATTGACTGTATGACTAATTCTGTATAAATATATATATATATTTTCTTTTTTTTAAAATACTTTTTATATGTAATGCAATTTAATAATGCACTCCTATGGCTCCAGAGCGAACAATGACTGACCACATATTAACAATCAGAATCAGTTTCCAATCCCCCAAACATGTCCCAGCCCCATCATTGTGAAAAGCAGCCCTCCATCAAAAAGACATCCAGCAAGACATATGCTCCATCACGAGGAGTGTTTAGCGCTCTCCAGCCACACCGACGACTTGCTATGTAAAGCGCTGCATCAGCACTGGCTAACATATGGTCTGAATAAATAACATGCCAGACATCTGGTGGGGCAGCGGGCACTGGGAGAAGGAGCAGCCAAGTACACTCACTAGAAAACATTGAGGATGAGTACACAATCCATGCAAAGCACAAGACAGATGTCAGCCAATCAATTTCACGAGATCTCTTTGAAACACACCTGAAATAAACAATGGTTTTCTCAGTTCAAACTGAACATTAAACATGAGTAAGAATCTGTTTACACTTGGCTTTAAAATATGTTTTCGGTGATCTGAAGACATGGACAGCCGAAAAACATCTTCCGTTCACATCTGTGTCTCTCATGCATCTCCAGCTGATCAATTGTGGGTGATCGGATCACAATGTGTCTTGGTGGTTGTTTACGCCTTTAGGGCTGTCCCCTTGTGATCTGATCGCCCAAGACATTTTACTCAATTACAAAAGGTTAATTTGCAAAACGTGATATCTCTCTATCTTTTTATTTATTCTCCTAAATCATGTTTTTTTTATGTTCAATCCAGGTAATATCAATTGCTGTTTGGTAGTTTTGAAAAGATATCTCAAAATATTTTTTTATTGTGCACTCAGGGTACAAAAGCATGGCTTTTATCCGTTTTTGCAAATGGAATCTTGTCACCCACATGGAAAGGAAAAGTCAGAGGCTCACCAAAGTCAGTATGCTTCATCCTGTCAGAAACATGAATGTCTGGGGAGGTGCTGGTGGCGTAGTGGTAGAGCGTGCACCCCATATATAGAGGCTAAGTTCTCAACACAGCGGACCCGGGTTTGACTCCCACCCACAGCCCTTTGCTGCGTGTCTTCCCCTCTCTCTTACCCCTTCCCTGTCAATCATCAGCTGTACTATCAATAACAGCCACAAAAGAAGAAGAAACATGAATGTCTGTTCAAAATGTCAAGGCGATCCATCAGCTACAGAAGTTGCTGAGATATTTCAGTTTAGACCAAAGTGGTAGACTGACCGACTGACAGATGAAGAAAGCAACGTTGCCTTCCCTCAAGCTACGCCACTAGCGTTGCTAAAAAGAGAATGCATGGTTCATACCCCTATTGCAAGAAAGTCTGTACTCCATACACCAATCTGATTGCTGACACCAGAGAGAGGTAAAGGAAAGGCAGGGAAGTTGTTTGAATCCACATGGGCCTGAGCAGTGCTGAGCTTGGTGCAACTGAGCTATCAGGAAAAACCTCTGAAATCAGATATCTCTCAGTGTGTGTCTGAAGTGCAGGCTTGTGCCACTGACACACACCAAGTGCACACAAAACAAAGACGATGACTCCTCATGCTGTTCTCAACCCATCCACATGCCTAAATGGATCTAATAGGTGGAAGTCATTCTCGGACCACAGAAGTCACCCACTGGCCTCACCGGTTCAAAGCGAGACATTTCTGCTAATATTAAGCACACTCCATTCAGTATTGTTGTCATGTCTCTGAGGGGCACCCCTACTCGTTTGCCTCTCTGCTCTTATCCAACCCACGGTGATAAAAGTGGGATCAAGGCCTAGCAGTGGGATTGACCTGAGCGCCGGCGGCGCTGAGTCGCAAGAAGTACACACACAAAACACCACACACATACACAGTGCAGGTGACCCTGTAGTAATGTAGGGCACAGACATTGAAGAAAAGGTGATGGCATTCTATTAAGCCATGGTGGGGTGAAATGTTAAAAAGCACACAGTTGCAACACAGAAGGGCAGTCACAAGCCCATATATTTACCTACACAGGACCATACACTCAGTACTACATGTGTGACAACCTCTACACACTGACACAACCTCTACACACACCTAACCTCATCTTTCCCCCTCGGAGAAAGCAGGTGAGGTCAGGTTTAACTGTGCCACTCAATCTCACTTCTAGAGGCATTCACAAGCGTAAGGAGCACCGTGCCAAAGGGCCGCCCATCTCCCCGACAGGCTCAGGTCACATAGAGGATGGAAAAAGATGGAGGGAAAGGATACTGGCGCTTCTATACAAGTAATGGGCATGTGTGTGGGGAGCGGAGGCATTGGGGAAATAAATAGTGTTCCTCTATATCAGAGATAAGACCGGACGGAGAGACACTGTCCAGAACCGATGGCCACTGGCTCGCCTGGTTAGTCTGTGAAATATGGCCCCCATGGCTCACCTGCAGCCCCTGTCAATACCCTAGCTGTCAGGTGTGTCCATGGGATGGCCCCATTTAAATGCATGAGAGCATCTCACACAGCCAGCATAAAGAAGATTAAAGGAGACTTTTTTAGGGAGGGAGGGAGAGAGAGAGAGAGAGAGAGAGAGAGAGAGAGAGAGAGAGAGAGAGAGAGAGAGAGAGAGAGACTCTAAGTCTAAGCAACATAAGCTCAGCAGCCCAGGAAGAAAAAGGGAATGGTAAATTGTTGCTTTCATTAAAACTTCAAGGAGTCAGTTTCATTATGAAGGTTCAAAGGCAATGGAAATGTGTGTGGCTACTTTCTCCCACTCTCTGTATCTCTGCCTGTCTTTCCTCTTCTTCATCCATCTGGATAGCAACATGGAATAATGGCCGATGTGACGACTACATGTAATCTTGTCCCTAGGGGGTTGGTATATATGGATATATGTTGAGTTGCCGTCATGCTCACAGCAAGCATAATGAGGCATGGCAGGGATTACTGCTGGCCTTCACACGAGCCAGCGCCTCTATAGGGCTATTCAAATGCTCGAACCTTGGACTTCGATTTCCTCTTAATATCCTGAATGTTTATATAGGCTAAAAATAAGGTGGTGTGAGTGTTTTCCTTGATGGGTAAATCAATTGTGTTGTAATGCTTTGAAAGCTGCACTGATCAATATTTTTATACTAAAAATGAATCAAATGACTGTGTAATCTGAGAGGGGTGATAATTATCCATATAGGTGAATTATCAAACAAACACAGGACTTTCACCCAGGAGGCCGCTGTCCATGTTTACGTAGACTACTTAACTTATGTACTTAATTAATGTAACAAACACACTTATTTTAACCCAAACATGATAATTTCTTAAACAAGAAACTACAAGTAGTTTTGTTGCCTAAACATAAACCTGAACGTTAATCACGTGTTTAAAACTGAGACCGAAGTGAAGCGTCATAGTCTGACGTGTAAAAGTGACATACACACAGACAACATTTTGTTACAAATGACATCTTATTTTTTTCTGTCCAGCAAAATACAAATTACAAAATTCTCAAAGGTAATTAAATATGTATTTCAAATACATTTAATTGGAAAACTGTTCATCTCTGGCCACAGCAGGTGGCTGGTTTCAGTGAAATAGCTCTAAAAAACCAATATACCCTGCCCCAGCACTACACAGCAGATCAAGTAAGTATCTGGCTCGTGGACATAGTGGAGCATTTAACAGCTAAAGAGCCAGATATTTCCCTCAGGAGTTGGTAGAGACCAACAACAGAGATATCGGAGAGTGAATATTGGACTTAGATCCATCAGGTGGCCAAACACATTACTCCAAATAAATGCTAAAGTTGTCCTCTGCTGGATGTTTAAGTACAACAGGTTGCCACACATTAGCCTTTGACAACTTCACAGCACTACTAGTATATAATAGTAGTAACAAGTAATGTCAATTTTGTGTGTACTGCCTGTTCTGCTGCTCCAAAAATATGAATGCAGCTTTATACAAAATAAACGCATCAAATCTAAAGCTGTGCAGATAAACCAATAAATGAATTAGATATATGGCCACACAACCACATATCTGAACCAAATTCTGTTTGGAATTTCCCAGAAACTAAGAACCATCCTTAAAAATTTCCCACGGTACAAGAAATGTCAGATTCTACAGTTTACATAACTAATTGCACTGCCTTATCAACCTGCAATACACAATCAGCTGAATCAAATTATAACATTTATTTGTATCATTTCTTCCTCTCATTTTTGGCCATATATCTATGCAGACTGATAAACACCCCGAATAAAAGCATATCACTGTCTTGGTGTTGATATGTTGCAAATTGCAGTACAAGTGGCGTCAAGGGTGGTGTATGCAGTAAACACTTGGACACTGGACATAAACTTAATTGTACTCAAGGCCTCAAGTGCCATGCTCCATGTGCTCCTTGGATGCTGAAAAAGCCCTCGACGAGCAATAGCTTTGCCTTCAATGAGAGGCTGCCAATGGCTGCTGCATGACGAGGAAGAAATGTTGTTGATGTTTTTGCTTGTTTCCTTTGGTGAGCTTTTTTTTCAGACGGGTAAGGAGGAATCATCCAGCAAAAAGTATGTAGTCTGAGCTCCATGGCTGGCGGCAATACAAGCAATAATGTGTATGTGGGTGTGATCACGGTGCTGTAGAGCCAGACAGACTGCCGATATCTAGAATTAATTATAGCCATACGGAATCTGCACTTCCCACCGCATCTCTTTCAATTCCTTCTGCCTTTCCCAATCTTTCTATCTCCCCTCCTGTCCATTTAAACCCATGGTTAGTGTGAGAGGAAGTAACAAAACACGTCAGCAACAGCAGAGATAAGGGGTGGTCCAAAATGCAGAAGTGTGAGGGGTGTGCAGCGGCAGAAGAAAGGAGGAAGGGGTCGTCGAGAAGAGATGAGGTGCGAGTGGATAGATGGCCTCACAGGCACAGCTGGAAGGTTCTGATTGTCCCATGATAATTGTGAAAAGGTCAGTCCTCCCCTTTGCTCAGACTGTAGAGTAGAAGATATGTGCAAACACACAGATGCACATATGTGGGTGCAGACACACCTGACCCCTCCTATAGGCTGCTCTTTAGAGTGACACGGCTGCGGATTAGGTCCTTAAATACCACAGCATTTTGATACAAGGATGGAAGAAATAAAGGGAAGAAAAGATGGGTAAGTGTGGAAGATGTTTCCTTTATTTTAGTCTGAAAATCAGTCATGCCTAGTAGGGAGTAAAGGTTGTTTCCAGTGGCTGCGTTAGAGTCAATAATAAGGTTCGGGCTCTGTTAAAAACAAGCATAAGAGCACTTGCCCAAGTGGTACAAAGTAAAGGTTAAAACAGCAAACATGCTCGAGGGGGATGTGGTTTGAATTGGGGGAAAAAGTTTCTTCTATTAGTATAGGATGAAATACAACTATAAGATTGCACCAGTCTATACTTGTATTTTTCTGATTTTGTGCTGTGACCAGAACGACACACACAAAATCCTGTTGTTGCATTCATTTTGTCAATTCCCCATGCTCCAGAGCAAGTGTCTGCAGTGTATTAACATGTGTCACTTCTCAATGGACACAACAAATTGAAATGGGGTCACAGAAGCCAGGGAACAGCTGCTTACGGAACTATTCACTTTGTCTGCTACTTTATAGTCAGTGTTTCTGTGACATTTATAAATGGATAATGCCATCTGTCTTGGAGGGAAAGCTACTCGCAAGGAAGGTTTGGGTGATAACTTGTAGATTTAAGAGCTAATCCAGATTGCCTCGCCAGACTGGTTCTGGTCATAAACCCAACAGAAATAAGACTTATGATGTTGTACTGAAACATGTAAGAATATACAGTCCAGTGAATATGACTTGTTGTTTTATCTGTGCTGCACTACATTCTAACTAAACCAATGTTAGAGGGAAGGTAAAAAAAAAAAGACAGATTGAGATGAGTTGACATGCAATTGTTATATTAACAAGGCTACTCATTTCATAAAGGTCAATGCATATGAAAGTGCTGACTTTAATTCAATAGCATCGGATCAATGCTGATTTGAATCAGCTGATCAAGCATCACTGGAGTGAAAAGAGGAAGTAGAGGGGGAAAATAAAAAGACAAGGAACCAAAAAAGCAGCCTATTGCAATTGCAAACCAACAAGAGATCAATACTATTGACAGGCTTCAAGGAACTTGTGGCATCGGGCAAACAACCAACACACACACGTCTATAATTGGCAGCATCGTTTAGTACACAGAGAGAGAGCGATGCATGCACAGTGCACACACACACAAACACATGTGCATTCTGTGTATAATCACTAGCAGCAGGACAGTGCATGTCAAAATCCATCCAGCTGTTATGGTGCCTTCAGTCTGGGATGCACAATTTAACAGAATGACTTTCGATTTACTTGTGGCTAGTGATTAGACCAGTGATTCAAGACCCTGCATGCTGAAAGATGATTCACTCACTGACTGTGGTTACTAATATTTTTTTCTAACTGGTGAAATAGTCACGTCAAATGAACATTGACGGTTGCATACACTAGTGGAAATCAGAGTTCAACAAGCTGCAATATTTCTGATTGGGTTCAGCAGACTGCAGGCAGCAAGGGCTAAATGAACTAAAAGTTCCACTGCCGTGGGATGAGTATTATAAGAGGAGTTCATGAGATGAATGAATCACTCCCCAGTCTCTCCATTTAAAAAAAAAATAAAAAAAACACATTTGCATAGCATATTGCGATTTGCTGAATTTGCTGAAACGCTGCTGCTGCTGCTGCGGTGGTTGTACAAAGGACTGTATGAAAATGACTGGGGTGGGGATTGGGGCTATATTTGGGTTTATGTGTCATGTTTTTGTTTTTTAAAGCGAGGCCCTCCCCCAACATTACTAACATTTTACTGTACCTCCTCATGAAATTTGATAAAAAAGCTCCCCCACCCTAATTTGTCAAAATAATGCAGTAGTGAGATTTACACAACAGAGTCTGACAGCAGGTCTGTGAGGCTGTAATAAAGGCACAGCAGTGCTTTGAGCTAAATGCTAATGTCAACATGCTAACATGCTCACAACAAGGCTATCAAGCTGATGTTCAGCAGGTATAATATTTACCATGTTATACATCTTAGTTCAGTGTATTAGCATGCTAACAATTGCTAGTACTAAACACAAAGTACAGCTGAGGCTGATGGGAATGTAATTAGTTTTGCTGATAATTGGTCACAAATATCTGCACAAACATTCATGGCAATCTATCCAATAGTGTGTTAGCTATTTCAGTTTGGACCAAAGTGGAGGACTGACCGATTTTGGCATCCTAGAGTCACACAATATGATACTGTAGGCCTATACCTCATACTTTGGTGAATATTATATCTGATGATGGCTGATGAAAGCTGTAGCTATATTAGTCCATGACCAAAATTATATTGTATTTATCGTTTTTCAGTTCTGCTTCTGTTTTTCATGACAAAAGGAAGACAGAAATTGTCCCCAGGAACAAGAAAAATGAATTGCATGCAGATTGATTCATCAGGGATCATTTTTTTATCAGAGGATCTTTGTCATCACCAGAATCCAGTATTATTCACCAAGATATATGTAATTTTATGCTGTCACATTTTCTGATGCATAGTATTAGGCTTACACCCAGTTATTGCTAGGATATGAATTATAATATTTAATAACATTGGGCAGTTTAAACAGTTTTAAAGGACATTCTTACTTATGCAATAGTTTCCCATCAGCACAAAGCATTCTCTCCATGCTTGAGATTTGTGCTGTTTGATTACCCTTTCATAGTGTCTTTCCTGCTCGCAACTGTGTCACTCTCTGCTCCGATCTTCAGTGTGTTCATTGTAATGATGTTAGTTGTTTAACAACCATAACGTTGGGCAATTGCTAGGCCATGCGTGTAAGTAAGAATTGTTTGTTTTTTAAGTGACTGGCCTAATAGAATAATGTAAAAGAATACACACACAAATGGGGATAAAATGAGAAAAATTACATCCACAATTATTGCAGATGACTGGATATCACCAAGTTACACAAGTCCGATGCAAATGGATTCAAGAAAGCTTTTGCTGATTCAGTGTGACAATAGTTATAAAGTAATACGCTATTAAACTTTTTAATAAGTCAACTATTTTTCTTTTACAGTCGGAAAAATATACTCCTGCCATCTGTACTTTACGAGTGGAACATCATTAATGACAGCTAAGCAGTTTATATGGGCTACAGGCAGGATTTAACACCGTGGATATCAGCATGAAAGCACAGACTGTTCCCCCTCACTGGGATTGATGTCAGACAGCGTCTACAGAGTACACTTTTTCCAATTTGATCAAATGGTGGAATGTTTGAATATTAAAAAACCCATCAATGCAGCATGGTTACAATTTTAATGGGGTGATATTTGCTTTGAGTTCAAAGTTTGTAAAGTGCATATTATTCTATAATACCTCTCCATATGCTACCAGAAAAGTGAAATGGAGGTTTACGGATTAAAAGAAAAACTTAATGAGAAAAGAGCATTTTTCATGATTTCCAACTGTGACCATAAATGAAACACTGATCTGAACTTATTATAACTACTACTATAACAACCATGGATGTAGCCACTGTGACCTCACCCATTGGTTTATGCTACTGATTTGAAGCCTCGAGTTGGGCATTTTGGCTGTCGCCATCTTGTTTTGTTGCAACCAGAAGCGACCAGACGTGACCACATGTGGATGAGAGAGTGGAGCTGGAGAGAAGCACTGTCGTTTCAATGGTGTTAGATAACCAATAAAGAGGAAAACCGCAAATTTTCAACCAGCTGATGCTGGTTGCCATCTTTTTTACACAGTCTACGCAGAAAAAAAAACATACTCACTGACAGATGTATGTAACATATTTAAACATCTCTTGACTAGCTAATGGACTTGGCAAACATCAAAGTCAAACCTTGAAATCGTCACACACGCTGGCCTGGGCTTGGACATCGGCTAAACTTATATGTCCGTGTTTTATAAAAAAAACTAATTAGATTGGGGTGCAAAGTCTGCCATTATATTGGGATTCTTCTCATGTGCAGTGACCCTGCTGCTTGGTACCACTCGCAAGTTCGCCCTTTTTTCATCCACCGCAAATTTATTTTGTCTGATCATTTGTTTTCCAATTACGTCCCTGTCCCTGCTAGCAGAAAATTGTCAGCTTTGGTTATGTGAACCGGCTCTTGGTCTGTAACCAGGGGCAGTGTTTGATGCTTGGAACATTTTCATACCCATTAAAAGATGAAGACAGGGTGAATTATTATCCTGCAGAGTTGATTGGGTTTTGCAGGGTTGGTTTAGGTTGCTGCACGTGATGGTATAGTGGAGCCACACACAAAGACAGATTCTTATCTTCCATTAGTGAAAGACTTACACCTACACACAGAGTAAAAAAAAAAAAAGTCCAAAACAGAATTTGAAGTTAAATAAGTGGTAGATTGTTCATGAAGCAGGTATTTACTTCTTACTCCTGTTAATCAGTATTCTGCATTCAGCACTTTTACTTAATGCTGTTCTGTTGTTGTTCTTTTTAAATATGTGTCTGTATTTTTAAATGTCACATGATCTGTGGAGAATGGTATTTCGCTCTCATGTATGCTGCGTGTGTATCATGGAAGTGACAATAAATCCGATTATGATTCTGATTCTTCACATCTGCATTTAAACGTAAATAAAACTTCATAGTACCTGTGCACAGGAACACATTCACGGTAATTGCCAGAAACCTACGCCTTCAGCACCGCACTGCAATTTAGATGAAAGATGCTGAAGTGAACCTCAAGGAGAAGATTACACCCACGGAGCGGGGAAATACAACAGATGAGCATAACAATGGCAGCAAAATTGAATGGGACTTTGAGAGGCAGTGCAGAGGACAAAGTAGCAGGGTAAGAAAGCAACAGAATCAATGTTTGGCTATAGCTGTCACATTAGCCGTGATAAACGAGGCCGCCAACAGAAACTCTGGAAGTCGACGCAGGACATTCCAATGATCAAGCGCAGAATAATCGGACACAATGGATTCTGGGAAGGAGAGGCAATTTGCTGCCATGGATCCGAGAAGAGGAGCATCAATTCACATATTGACCTTTAAAAATGCCATTAATGGATGATATCTTCAGTTCATAGCTGGATGGGAAGTCCTCTAGCCGTCTATTGTGTGCGGTGAAATTACACTGTGGTGCATTTCCTCCACTGACAGCTTGTAGTATTTATCTGGGGTCAGGTTTCATTTCAGACATAACGTAGTTTTAAAATGGAAAGGGCAGTTAAAACAAAAACAAACTCTGATTGATGAAACAATGAACTGTGGTGAAATGTATTGAGCTGCAACATTAGGTTTGTCACTGTACATACATATACAGCACTCCATGTCTTGCATTAGTATTTATTTTCGGGATAATGGACAGAATCATTCATAGCTGAAAGCAAAGCATATAAAGACATACACCCCCACACTTGCAAACAAACAAACAAACTATAAAAGATCCCCTTTTTGAGCACTCGGGTATTTCACTCGTGTCTCTCAGGCAGCCTGTTTCTGACAGGTTAAGAGCAATTTCTGTCAACTTACTGTGACTTTGGAAAATGACACTATAGAGACTTGGTGATGGCATTTTGATGGATAATGAACTCTCTTTTTTGCCTTGATGCACAGCTTTATGTTTTTATTGCTGTTATGCTTTCATGGTCCCGAGAGCTTACTAGCTATTCAGAAACATTTCAGAAGTTTAAAGAAGAACTAAAAGGACCAAGTGACAGTTCAAAAATAAAATAAACCGTCAAAAGCCTGCAAATGCTGTAACATGGAGAATATATGAAAATGGGATTTAATGAAGTTGCTTCTGCCAAGATTGTTTGTTGGCAGTTATTCTCTCCATTAGAGAGTGCAGGCTATAGTTAATAGACAAGGAGGAGTACGGACAGGGAAAAGACACGTGCCAGGTTAAAGGATATTGTGAGCCAGGGAGTTCTGGTAATATATGTTATACACATAAAGGCTAAAGTGCACTGATAAATATGTAACTGGAAGCCAGCATCTGGTTAGCTTAGCTTAGCATAAAGACTGGAAACAGGAGGAAACAGCCTGGCTCAGCTCCAAAAGCAACAACATCCACCTACCAGCAAATCCAAAGCTCACTAATTAATATCCTATATCGTGTTTGTTTGTACAAAAAGTGTAAAAACATCCAGTTGTGGTTGTTCTAAGCTAAACTAAGTAGAGTTGCAACGATTAGTCGACTAATCGATTAGTCGATCGACAGAAAAATAATCGTATTAAAGTATTTTGATAATCGATTAATCGTTAAAGTAATTTTTCATGCAAAAATATCAGAAAATGCTCTTTTCAGCCTCTCAAATATGGAAATGTCCTGCTTTTCTGTGTTTTATGTCATATTAAACTGAATATCTTTGGATTCTGGACTGACAAAACAAGACATTTAAAGACATCACCTTGGACTTTTGAGAACTGGGATGGACATGTTTCACTATTTTCTGAAATTTTGTAGACCAAACGACTAATCGATAATGAAAATAAACATTAGTCGCAGCTCTACTGACGTGGTCACACACATCAAACTACTTCTTCACAATCAGAACCCGGCATGAGCAAAACCCTTATACATGACCCGAAGTCTGTGCGTCCCTTGGAAAAACCTTTGCCCCTTAATCTTGGAAAACCGTCCCTCCACGCTGTCCTTTTAAAGCATTTCTTCGACCTTTTGTCAGAGTTGAGTTTACCCCAGGCTTGCACCCAAAGGTCACCCCTGCTGAAAAACAGAAAAATCAATCCACAATACAGCCTTTCATCTACGAATAGGCCACTCAATGGCATAGGAAAATCTTCTCTGCCTTCTTTTCCTTGCTTGTGTCTTCGCGGTCTGCGGTCCCCAGAGATGTCCTCATCTGTCGCAGGTCAAGGTGACGGTTGATAGATAACACAGGTTAAGACGGGGCAGACGCTGAGCTCTCCCTCATGTCGGAGCTTTAGCACTGATACTTTTATTGAGCTCTCATTCATATATATATACTCGCTGCTTTCCCGTAGATGTGGGAATGAAATGAGGACAACTGGGATCACGATGCTTTTTCTTTTTGCTGTCTGAAGCAATGATTCAACAGGGTCAAGGTCATCAAAGATGGAGACCAGCGGGAAAACCGACTCTCATTTGTGTTTTTACAGAAACACAGAAACACAAGACATGTTAGAATTTCTACACTCGGCACACGATTTCTGTAACTCCTTCAAAGTTTATAGAACATAATGTATGGCCTTCAAAAAAAAAACTGCAGACGATTGAGTGCTTGTGGACTTGAATAATATGTATGTAATAATATACTTGATAATTATAGTAGTAAATTACGTCGGCACATGAATGTTGAGGGCTTAAGAGGGTCTATAACATAGCATTTTAAATCCCCTGACTATTTATGGGCACTTTTTTTTTTACAGGAGCTGCCATTTATAGTCTGTCTGCTGGAAAATGACCTATTTTCAATGAGGTTTTTAGAATGAAGAGTTACCACTGAAGGGTGAAAAGAAAGCAGCGAAAGGAATGTAAAGTAGGTAAGCTATAGGTTAAAGCAATCGCTTCAGTCTTCCGAAATAAAACAAGTCTATCAAAACAAATTAGACCTCAATATGCGGCGTCTGTTTAATATTCATTGAATCATTTGACATGCCGAAGCATTTCTTAATTTCACAGGGACAAGTCAAACTTGTTAACATTTCACCCCCGGGCCCCAAAAGTGAACAAGTGTTTATAAAGCAATAAAGCAATAAATAACCTCTGTCTCATTCCAATTAGTATTGCAATAAACACACCCAATTTAACATTTGTTTTGGTTTTTGTTTATGTTTTTGGTTCATTTGTTGCTTTTCCTCCCACTTTTCCTTTTTCTTAAGACAAGGTCATGAGCTGTCCTCTCCTTCCTCTCTGAGCCTTGCTTCCGTCACGCTCCATTGAAAAGTTTCCGTGCAGTCTTGCAGGTGTTAGTTGGCCCGTGGCGCTTCGTTTCACAAACAGAGCTTGACTTCTCCTTCCGCCGCGTGGTTGCTAAACAGGTTGTTTAATGAATACAGGTGCTGTGGTTCTGCTCTGCCTATCAGGGAGACATGATCAATACTGTAGGCAAGCTGCGTTTAATTGTCTTTTGTCAACACTGTGTGAGGAGGCGAGAGGAGCATTCTGCACCCCCTCACATCTGCCCAAACCTGAGTATTTATTCCATTCTTCATCCTTTATCAGGCTTTATGATACATGCAGCTGGCTTCGGGAAGAACTCCAGTTAAAGAAACAGAAAAGTTTGAGGGTTGTTTGTTAGTTTGTGTAAGTCAGAGGTTCTCGATCTTTATTCAGCGAAGGACCCCTTACAAGATCGAGAATGTACCGGGGACCCCCTCATGTTTGTCCCTTGGAATAATTTTTGATGTAGCCTTTTTTTTTTAGACTTCTAAAATATTTGCAGACTCTAAGAGTTAGATTACAAAGTCATCGATTAATTATTATAGATTTTTAAATTAAAATATTATTCACCAAACTATGAAGCCTTTTGTTAATTAAAAAATATATATATATCATGATAATTTAAATGAATGAATCTAAAAAACTTTGACTGCACTTTGAGAATCACCAGCACAGACAACCCCTAAATTGACACAAATTAGACCACAGACCCCCATTTGTTATTAAGTCCCAGGGTCCCATCTGATAAGATTTTGGCTTTTAGATGTTTTATTACAGAAAGTGTATGAAACCCGTGATCAAAATAGTCATGCATTCTGTCATTGCGTTACTTACAGATGGAATTACAGTGAAAATAAATGACCCTTTTTGATGGGGACCCTCTGAAACCTCCAGGAGTCTGTCGCTTTTTATACACCAAGGTTGTTGTTTTGTTAATGCTGGTTCAAGCACTTTATTTGACATATTTCAACCATCCTAAGGCAGTTTTTAATTGCTAAGCTCATTCTCTACAAGCCACATTCACGAGGACACTTACCACGAGCCAGCAGAGCAGAACATTTACATCATGCATCACTCCACCAGAAGGTGGCACTCTGTCGCTTTCTGAAAAGTGTCAGAGCCTCGACTGGAAAGTTTCTGAAGGTTTACCAGCCACACCATATTATAAAAACGACATCTTTGATTTTCTACCGCCAATGTTAAACTGAATTGCATATTAATTTTATGAGGGTAAGGATAGGCCCTGAAATACCTATATATAAGAAATAATAAAAGAGCAATGTAACCAGATTTGGACATGGGCTGTCTGGAACATTTAGGTCTTATGCCCAGTAACCTGACCCAGAAACAGATGAAAAGAATATGAATTTAATTACAATAACAATTGATCTCGCTATCTAGTCTGTTAAAGCAAGATAATTCCCATTTGTGAGTTCTGATAAGGAATTGTTTTTTTTCTGGGTTCAGTGATTCTCTCACTGATAAACCCTGCTCCCGACCACAATACTCCGACAGACAGCGGCCCAGTGTCCTATCTCCCCTCAATTAACTTCAAACTGCTCTCCATTACACGCTACAATGAGACACGCAATTTCATTACCTCACACAGGCCCATCAGCGCTACTAATTGTTTTTCTTTTCATTTTCAGCATCCCTCCGTCTCCCAGGGAGTGGGTGTGAAGATATCCCATGTTCAGAAAGATAGAAGGATACAGGAGGTCGGGGAGGGAGGGAGGGAGGGAGGGGGGACGGAGACGGAGAGATTGTAGTTGTCCTGTGTACTTGTTGTTTATTGGTCCGGCAGTGAACAGAGTTGGTCCGTATAACCTTCAAAGGCCAGGAACCTGAAGCACTCACCGACACTTAATTCACAATCAGCAAAAGGTCAACACAGACACAGACACAGAGAGAAGCTGCAGTTTACTGAGCTAAGTGGCCAATGTCAGTGCGGCCTCACTTTCTGTCCTCCAAACACAACAAATCATCAGCCGCGCTCTGCTAGAATTTAGCAGTGCTTCTGTTGCACTCCAAGCACTGTTAGGTATACTCGTGTGACAAAACAACACATTTTCCTTTGATATACCCCGATGGACTCGTCAGACACATCAGACTCAACAGTCTAAAGAGAATGTGAAGTTCAGTCACTTCCAGACTGAAAACTGCTGATCCGTTTTTACCTTGATCAAAATAGACCATATTTACCTGTTTTACACTAGAAAAATCTGCAACAAAAACATGGAAGAGCAATACAGTTAACAAATGTGTATGCTATTAGCCTAATATATGCAAATATTCAACCTTCTGCACAAGCAAGGTCGATGAAATGAATGGCTTAGGCGCAAATCAACTCATACACTAATTTGCATAATAGTGACATCGTCGTGCATCATTTGCATGAAGCTTAGTGGTTGTGTCTGTTGCAGCCAGAGAGAGAGAGAGAGAGATCACCTAAAGCCATATAAAACAATTAGCCAAATAAACACAAACTCACTATAGAGACATTGTATAGCCTATTTTAAGTAAAAAAGGGAGGGAGACAACTTTGCTGAAAAAACACTCAACATAACATTTGAATGGCATGAGAGCTATGCCACTTATACGACTATAGTACTCCTACTATACTACCACTTTCTAGGCGCGGTGCAAAAAAAACGCTTAGGCAGTGCACCTAAACCACATAATGGCACGGAAAACCCTGCTGATTTTTTGGCCACTTAGGCGGAAACAAGCTGTAAATGTGTCACAGGCATGTTATCGTCTTTTAAGTTGATATGGCGAACGTGTTAGCAAGCAGTTTCTTATTTAACATCTGGCAAACATCAGCATTCATTTTAACTTATGTTTGTGTCCATATCCACTCTTCTCTGGCTACAATTTGCTCTCCACCAGCAATATCTGGCTCTTTATCTACTAAATGCTACATTTTGGGGGGTTTTTGCTGCACGCACCTGGCAATAAATATTGGCAATCGGCAGTTGCTGGGCTGACGGTGGCCGGTTGGAAAATTTCAACATATCGCCCGACCCTGGTCTGTTGTTTGATGCTGGGCAGGCAGCCAACAGTGGATTTTTAACCTGAGCTTTTTCCCTGAAAACAGCTGCTTGCTACGACAGGAAATGAGGCGATGAGAGCGGTGAGATTGAACCAAGGCCGTAAAGTCGAGGGCAGTTAAACCAAATCAATTAGTTAAAAGATACTGAAATGCTTCGTAGAGCATCTCTGTGGGTTTGTCTTTACGAGTTACCCCCTTTCACATACACACAGTCATTTGATTGTTATAAAAATGTTGATTATAGAAGCTTTAAATACTATTTTAATCATTTGTTTTGTACCAGAATGTTGCACCAGTGCACTGTCAAGACCTATTTCACCTATTTTTGAACCTTATTTATTCAGGGACGTTTCACTGAGAGGAAGCCTTTTTTTTTTGCAGGAACGGTCCTGATCACATTCACACACCTTCCAATCAGAGTCTGATCAGTCCGCTGAGCAGCCCCGCTCTGGTTGGGGTTAAGGGCCCAGTGGTGGTTTCCCCACCCCAGATTTATCCTGCCGATTGACGAGACGACTCTCCGATCACGAGCTCGCTTCTCTAACCTTTAGGCCCCTGTAAAAGATGTAAGTCTGACATCAGCAGTTCTGAGTCGAGGGAGAAAACACAGACTTAACTGCCACTTAACCACTCAGAGGAAAGAAGTCTCCTAATTAATAATGCACAACTTAGTGCATATGAGTAGCTGTGGTGATGTCATATACAACAGGCTTTTTGCATTGGTGAGACCCACAGAATGACTCATTCTGCCTTAGATAACCTCAAGAGTTGAACTGTTTTCTAAAAATGAAACGGACATAAATGAGTCAGTCATGTTGCCAGTAATAGAAGCATGGCGAATGTGTTCAAGGCTGTACTTTGTCTTGTGCTTGTAGCACACAGACAATTTTTATATGTCTGCATTGGGCCGATGAGTGGCCAGTGATTTGTGTATGATCACACCAGTCACTGCAGTGCAAATGTAGAATTTGTTGCATTTTTGTTCATTGTCTCAATGGGCTTGATTGTGTGATCATGTGCTGTTTAGTTGCATATGAAAAGACAATATGAGGGAGAGACCAGTGATTCTCAGAAACGTTCAATAGAGAAAATACCTTAGGCTAAATTCCATATTTTTCCATGCCCCTCTCAAGCTTTTGTTTCATAACCTCAGCTGTCCTTCAGCACCGCTCTCCCCGTTCCTTCATATATATGAGCTGAATTGAATCGAATGCATCCAATTGAACGTGCCCCAATGACTGAGGTGTGAGGCAGGGTCTCCAGTCTCAAACTGAAATCATTTTGGTCATGCTATCCAGGATTTGATTCGCTCGCCCAACCAGCCGAGACCAGTTTGTGATGAGATGCTGGTCTCCAACAGAGCTATAGAAATCACATCCATGCTGTCTCACCTTAGCTGAGGCTACAACACTGAGAGAAAAGAGGACAGAATGACAAACAGAGAGAGGGAGAGAGGGAGAGAGAGAGGGAGCGGGAGAGGGGGGGAGAGAGGGAGAGAGGGAGAGAGAGAGAGGGAGAGGGA
>JAOVVB010258022.1:0-19470 GCA_028570985.1 Heterobranchus longifilis
ATCATCAGCTGCATATTGGTGTGTGGCAGACAGGACCTATAATTGTGTCTGTTTCTGTGCTCCTCAGCCCATCCCAAAGCTAAAGCCTTCCTCACTCACGGAGGTACCCACGGTATCTACGAGGGCATCTGTAATGCTGTACCCATGTTGATGTTCCCACTGTTTGGGGACCAGGGGGACAACGTACATCGCCTGGTGGTCCGCGGTGTTGCCGAGAGACTCGGAATTTATGATATGACGACTGAAACCCTATTGGCTGCACTTAATAAAATCATCCATGACAAAAGGTAAGACAAGTGCATGTTAATTAAAATGAATAGTCACTCAGTTGTACATGGAAATCATACAGTTCACTATTAAAGAAAAGTATGGAGTTTTCTTGTAAACAAACAAAAGTGTGGTGTGTGTGCACCAAACAGAAGGGGGACCCACTCAAAGGGGGAAAAAAAGTAACTCCATAGTGCTGTTAGAGGTCTAAAACTCCACAAGGAATCTTTAATCAGATGCAATTTAGAAAACCCAAAAAACTGACAAAAATAGAGGAAAACAAACCTAACAAATGATGTGTTATTTGACAAACATAGTTGTATGTAAAATAATTTGTCAAGTCTGCACACCAATAGTCCAACCCAACGTGATCTCATGGGAAAGCATATAAATAGCATGCTACTATTTGTGTGTTTGGCGTGTCATGTCAACGCATTTTAAGCTTTTCGTGTCATTTAACAGCCCGTTTTCATTCCCCACTCGTCACATACGGACGCTGTCAGGAACCCATGACGTCCCATTTTACGCGTCAATTTCGCAATTTTACACAGGTGGTTAACATTGTGAATTCAAACAAAACTTATGTTAAGGCAACAAAACTGTTTGGTTATTTTTAGGCAATACAACTTGGTTAAATTTAGGAAAACATTGTGGCTTAAAATAAGGATGTTGTGTAAATTAACTTATGTACATAAGTTATGTACTAAATGTCCTCTGTTAACTAAATGTTTATACTGTTTCTTTATACTTACCTCACTTCCGGGGCAGTTGCTCTGAGCGTCTGATGCGGTTGGGTTGACAGTTGAAATCCCGGTGCGACTACGTGACATGTCATGACACGCAAAAAGCAAAACGTGTTGTGATAACACGTGAAATGACTTAATGATTTGGCGTGCTATTCATAAGCCATTCCGTGAGACGAGGCTGACCATCCACACCCACACCCACACAGGTGTGATTAGACTTCTTATCTGGGCTGTGTAGGCAGGTACAGACTGTGCTTGATTGACATCTCCCTCAGTCTTCTCTTCGTCATTGGCCCTCATGAAGGTGCCAAGGTTAACATGCTTTTAATGTTTATTATATGTCATTTTCTCTTTGCTGTAAAGCACTTTGAACTGCGTTTCTTGTATGAAAGGTGTTATGCAAATAAATTATTATTATTATATTATTAAGGTGAATTTTTTTCACAAACAAAAGAAAAATTCATGTTTATATTCAGTGTTTCTCACCAGAATGCATTGTGTGTATCCTTTTGGTTTTACAAATTTGTCGAGTGCATTTCTTTTGTCGTGAAACATCTGCAAAGCCATTTTTAAGATACCACTTAATCAGCATGAAGTGAAAACATGCGGGCATTTAAAAAAAAAAAAAATAGCTTAAAGAATTGCTTCACTATTGTTCTGTATTGTATGTATGTATGCTACACTGAAAACACACGAAAATGTTTGTGAATTAACGTGGAAGAAAAATAATTATTCAGATCCAAATCCATGGCTGGTGCAGGTTAGTTTTATTCACTGTGCAGTGAGAGTTTCACAACAACGCTGGAGGATTTTGTTTCTGGTCTGAAATCTATACAGATTCACAGGAAACAGGCTAAACAAAGTTGGGGTGGGTGAGCTAATTCTCTGAAGAAAGGAAAAGAGACATCTGAAAGAAGTACCACCAAACGTGTATTTTACCAGGAGGAGGCGTCTCAGAGGCCCAACTCACAAGTCTGTCTGAGCGGATTTACATACAGTCTGTATTCATTAATCAAAGGGTGATTTCGATGAGTTAAGGTGTGTCTCCTCACAGTACAACAAAAGGTGTCACTCACAAAGATCTGTTAATCAATGTAAAATACTTTATCCCAACACAGAGGGATACACTAAGAATATCTTAATGTAAAATAGTTGCTTTCAACACAAAACTAAGATAAAGGGAAAGATAAAAAGTTTACTTCTACAATAACTATTTTAGTCACTTTCTGTGGTCAATGCCCCCCCCCACCCTAGTTGATAAACCAATGGAGATCATGTGCAGAGGCTTTCTTCCTTTTTACTACTTTATACACATTACAAAATTCATAGAGCTTCACAAATACTTACCTAAAATAATTACTCGTAAAAATGTTTTTATCGTTATGTATGCTACCCTGCTATAACTAACTGCTGCATTTATATTCATTTAAATACTGAAATGTATTTGTCAGGGTGCATTTAATAACCTGTGCTTCAAAGGGTTGCCAATTTGTTGTTGCTGTTGTTAGAAGGCAAGCTATCTTTAGTCGGACATGTTTTGGATCTTATTTTATACATTTTATACTAATGTAGTCTGAGGATATAAGGTAGGCCTTGTGATAATCAAAACTGGAGATCATCCCATTAACTTTGTATTTTCAAAATGCTACTTCTCCCCAGTTACAAAGAGAAGATCGTGACGCTATCTGAGATACACCTGGACCGTCCTGTGGAGCCTGTGGACCTGGCTGTTTTCTGGACTGAGTTCGTCATGAGACACAAAGGAGCCGCACACTTAAGAGTAGCTGCACACGACTTAAACTGGATTCAGTACCATTGCCTGGATGTCATCGGCTTTCTTGTCATCATTCTCCTCACAGTTCTGTGGGTGACACTCAAATGCTGCTTGTTCTGCACCCGCAAGTGTTGCAGAAAGGGGACGCCAAAGAAGAAGAAAGAGTAGTGCAGTGATACTCAACTTAGGGCCCAGGGCCGAAATCTGGCCCATCACAGGGTGTTGGGTGGCCCACCGACCATTTTCTAATTCACAATGAAAATTAATTAATTAACTCTGGGATTTTTGGTTACTTTGAATGTAAATAAGGTGCCAGAGTGCTTAAAAAAGCATCAAATGGAGCTTGCTTATAAAAGAAATTATTTAAAAAAACAGTGCCAGGGGAGGATCCCCCCCGACCCCCCGACAGAGGTCGGGGCTGAGCCCCGGATGTCCTCAAATCCTAGAAACACCCCTGCATATACCGGACCTGTGCGATGAAAAATGGTTGGATGAAATTGCCTTTATTTTGCCACCTCATACCAATCCTAAACCGCTGTGTTTAATTTGCCAAACAACAATTGCTATATGCAAGCTTGCTAATATCAGGTGGCATTACAAGTCAAAACATGCAACAGTCCCGCCTGGCACCACAAGAAAAGAGAAGATTACGATTTTGAATGTTTGTTTATTAACCGGCCCCTCGTGTAGCCAGATGCTGTGTCCGCGCTGGGGGGAGATCTGGATTCAGTGGCTTTCACTCCGGTATAGGGGGAAAAACTCTCTGGCCTGTTTGTATTTCTTTAAACCAATCACAATCGTCTTGGGTGGAGCTACGCCCCGGCTGCAAGGGGGCTTTGAGAACCACATGAAGGGGAGGAGGGGGGGGGGTGTGTGCGTGTGTGTGTGTGTACATGCTACTGGCAATGATTAATTGAAGCCATCCTCTGGAAAACAAAACTGAAAACATAAAAAGTCTTGTTTTTTAAAAAAAACTTTGTCATGGTTTTATTTGTAATATTTTCATAGCAGGCTACAAAAAAGATTTTGAATACACTTTAGACACTTCCTCAACCAGTCAGCACTAGAGTTTTGGGGGCCCTCAGCAGGATTTGCTGAATGCAACTGAATTCAACTTTCCAGTGCTCCTGAAATCAGTGACCCTTGCTGTCGACTTTACCCTTCTTTGCTGTGGCCAAGTCTGCTACCTGCCTGTTTGTTGGTGTACGTTTATGAAAATACCTTAGTTCCTATTTGGTGCATGTCTACAAACTGTATGATAGTGCTGCCATCGTGAGGTGAATGGAACAAATGCTACGTGAACTTGCATGATTAACCAATATTGTGTGGCTGGCCACATATAGTATATTTTGAGAGACAAGTCATGGGCTGTTTAAAATCAGTGCAGGGCCAGTCGCTGGACTTTAGACATGTCTGGCTTAATGGCCAGCTGTCTGCACTTTGAAGTTTGTCCACTAGGTGGAGTCATTTGTTGTCCAGTACTGTGGTTGTGGGGGAAATTATTTTAATTTTGGTTATTGAGTGGGTGGAATCATTTACTGACATAGAGCCAAATTAGCCTAACAACACATCCAATTGGCCCCAGTTGCATCATTCATGGCAAATTTCATTAATTATTTAAATTTGCTTTCTCTGCTTGTTTAACTGAACAGTTGACTGACAACCAATTCTTCATATCAACAACTTGTGGGATTATTCCCTGGAGAAAATGCAATACCTGAAAGCTGATAAATACATTCACTGTCGAGGTGCCAGCGAGCTGTAGTTTTTTTCAGGAATGTATCAGAGGGCACTCAGAGGCTGTAATTATGGGAACAGATGGCTGTTCACTGTTTACAAAGCGATGTTAGAGTTTGAACTTGTGACCTTTCAGTCAAAGCTTGATTTGAGACCTTCAGGCTGCTGTACGTTTGCTGTTAACCAAAGCTTTGTAGATGCATCATCTAACAGCCAATTATTTTACCCTGGAAGAATGTTTATTGGAGACGGCCTTCATTTTTCTCCTCTCTGACTCTGAAGTTATGTGGGTATATTGTTGTAGCCCCTGTGGCCTAGAAAAGCCAAAAGATGTGTTTAATGTGAGCACAATCTTCAGGCCAGTATGTGAGAAAGAAATTATGCGTGTCATCTTGGATTCTACCTTGGCCGTGTTGAGTTTTATTAGTGTTTAATTAAATTGGTGTTTGTTGACCTAAACTTGACAAATCTCCCCAGTAAACTGTTGAATGGATGAAAAACTAAGTCAGCTTTGGTATCCATGGTGCTGTTGAATCAAAATATGTAAAATTCCAGAAATAACTTTGGCATGAGGGTGGAGGAAACATTGTGTCAATTTTTGGTCAATCTCCTTTTGCTGGAAAAGACCTTAAAATCTGTGCCCTATAATTGTTACACGGTACAAACTGCATACTAGACATCTCACGATTGCCACTTTCACTTTTAACATCTTATTATTTATTATTGTGGATAATGCACAGTTAAAAAAGAGCTAATACTAAAATAGGCAACCCAAAGTGCTGCAGTAGCCTCAGTTTGACTGTTGACCCCTTCTTACTAATTACTGAAGTCATCACCCCCATAGTCTGGTATTTTTTTACAGTCTATGGTTTAACCACACGCTACAGTTGCTGCAGGTTTTGTTGTGCTGCTAACCCTCTCTGCCTGCCTTGCAGAGGTTGTGGTCACCTCTTAGCTCTAGTAGTATTGGCACGTCTTCCTGTTATTAAGGAAACTGTTTATAGGTGTAAACTTATGGCCTTTTCATCATTTCACTTTCACATTTAAAGGGAGCATATTGTGATAATTTTCAGGTTCTGTATTTTGGGTTTAAACTAGAACATGTTTCCATGCTTTAATCTAAAAAAAAAAAAAAACATATTTTCTCTCATACAGTCTGTGGTGGAACACCTGTATTCACCTTCTGTCTGAAACACTCCATTTTAGCGCCTGTCTCTTTAAGCCCCCTTCCCAAAAAAGCCTGGTCTGCTCTGATTGGTCAGCATTTCCGGGTTTTCCACATCTGCGCTCTTGGCATCTCTGCAACCTCCTTGCCGGGGAATGACTGTAGCGACACTTTCTACCTATATAGTATAGTTGTGACATCACAACCTTACAGATATTCTGACAGCTCATTTAAAGGCTTTTTCTGAATATGGGCTGTGTGCATTTCTCCCTGGACTGAGTATTTTTATACTTTCACAGTATTTATATATAGCACCTAGACCTTCTTTATAATTAAAAAAAAAAAAAAAGATATGGAAATTTCATTTGTGCCAGATTACCAGTTCTTTTGAACACATTAAAAGATGATGAAATGACGACTGACTGCTGAAGATGCCTGCCTGCTCTAATCAATTACTTGACCAATCACTTGCAATTGGCCCCACAAAACTGAGACGGTGTAATACTTCATAACCAGTCCTGGTGCAACATTACATAATACTGCAAACACCAAAGCCTGTTTCAGCTCCACCTATTCAAAGGACGTGTGCGAGTGCATTGTCTGCACTTCTGACACTGTGAGTTCCCCTCCATAAATAAAAACTGCAAAAAAGGCGAGGCCAAACAAACCTCTCCCTGAGACTGCAAAAACATTAAAAGTGCTGAAAGGACAATGGAGCACAACCATGGACACTCTCAATAACCTTGAAAAGTGCTGACTACAATTTATAAGATGTTTTTAAATGTGAGTTCTTCACCATAAGACTCTCAGTAAGCCATAAATATGGCAAATGTCTTAAACTTCATAATAAAAGTCAAGTGGACTGTAGTTTGTTGACCTGCCATCGTGCTACCTGGTAACAGAGAGATGACTCTACACGCACTACTGGGAGTTATCGTTTTAATTTATGGGACAGCCATCCCCATAAACATTAACAGTTATATTAAGTGTTGCGGTAACAGAAGTAAGTTGAGTCTGTATGAGGACTGGGTGTGTATTTTGTGCACACTAAATGCTTTCAGCTCCATCTAGTGGTCAGTAGACTCATAGTCATGCAGTAAGTCTTACCAGCTCCCTTGAAAAGCCATTGCTGCTCTTATTTTTGTGTCGTGTGTTTAATAATACAGTGCGTGCGTGCGTCATACAACCCCCTCTGGCATTTTCTGAAGTAGTTAGTTAGGTTTCAAATATAAAATTAAAAATTAAGAACTAATATCACTGGCTTAAATGGACTTCCAATCTACCCCAATATATCACACCAAAGTCCAGAAATCCACAAACCCCTCCAGCAGACAAGGTCAAAAGAATCAGCCTGTTATAGCCTCTCTTAACACTGAATTTAAAATAAACTATACTTAAACAAGGCAAAATGCTACCATGTAAGTCTTGTCTTTTGAAAAACCATCAAATTAATTTTGGCCAGGAAATAACACCATTACGTGAGTGTATAGTTCAGTGTATGAGGTGTGACTACCTTTGGTTCCACTCGACCATTCACCTTTTTTAACCCTCTGCTTCCTTAACAGTAAATGTAGTCTATGATGAAAAAGAAGCATGAGTATATTCGTGATTGCCCACAGTAAATATGGACCTTTTTTTAGATTTTTAGGGCAAGAAGTATAGATGGTACAAGTAGACAGGACCTAAGCTCCTCTTCACAACACCATTTAATTAAAACTTTCTAAAGATCTCAAGATTCATTATTGTCTTGCAGAGGCACAAGGAGACATACAGAGTGTAATACAGTGAAGTACATGTTTAGATTACTGATGAATTAACAACACTGTATGTGCACCAACTCAAATGACAAGTTGGCAGTTTTATCCTGTTTTATAAAGTGGTCTCACTGATGCTGCAGTAAAAGAGGTGTGATCTCATCTCTTCTGTGGAACAATGACACCTGCCCACAAAGTTTCCGTTGTGGGAGTTAGAAGTTTGACTACAAAAGGTGGTAGGGGGGATCAGTGCCAGACACACTGTTCAGATTATACTTCTGAAACAACGACCACGATGCACGCATACTGCATTGTATTTCTCTTTCAGCTGCTCTCCCTCACTGGTAAGATGAGATTCATTTCCTTTAAAATGTATTGTTAGTGTAACTGATTTTTAAGTATCTCGTTTTTCTTTTTTCATTCCGTAATAATACTAATTTGTCTGTTGAGGATTTTGTATTTTGTAATCTGTGTACTAATTAACCTTGTCATGTAAGGGGCTTCTGAGAGCGGCATAGTGGGTGGGAAGGTTGCAAAGCCTCATTCCAGACCGTACATGGCATCACTCCAGTTCCGTGGAAAACACTCATGTGGCGGGATACTGATTCGAGAGGACTTTGTTCTAACGGCAGCACACTGCAAACAGTGAGTTTAGTATGCATCAATGCAGAATCATCAAATGATAAAAAAAAATGTTTTGATGTCACAATCAACAAATTAATTGATTTAAATAATTGTTTTATTCCCATAACTGAATATCTGTCATTTGCAAATGACTTGTTAATAATTTGAATGTGTGTATATGGGGATAAGAAAAATAAAATAACATTTTCTTAATGATCGACACTTTTTACATAGTAATTTGTACATCTAAGTTATTATATTAGACCGTATCATCAATGTTTTCAGTCCCTTTCAAAGTATGACGAGCTAAGTGTAATTGGTAAGTATAACTAAATATTTTTACATTATTTGCACTCTTGTTTGTCAGATCAGAGCCCATGACGGTGGTACTTGGAGCACATGACATAAGCAAGAATGAGAAAAGTCAGCAAAGGCTCCAAGTGGCTAAGTACCATCCACATCCAAAATTCACTGGAAAATATGATAATGACATCATGTTACTTGAGGTAAAGTAAAACGGTGTAAAAGTTAATACCAAAATGTAATGTTTAAAAAAAAGTAGTTCTCTGTAAAGTATTTTGTGCAATGTAGTTGCTACCATCTCAATTTATTTTTTCACAATATTTTTTCACCCTTATGTGGCATTAAAGCTGCACAACGTGATTTCACACATTTGCACTGAAGGATGCAGGGAGTGGGGGGGGGGGGTTGCTTAATGTGGCTTTAAGAGGATATAAACACACATTGAAATGTGTGACATTTCAATACACTGTTCTCTTCCACAGTTAAAAAACAAGGCCACACTGAACAAGTGTGTGAAGGCCATCGGACTTCCTAAGAAAGACGGGAAAATCCCAGCCAACCTTAATTGCACCGTTGCTGGCTGGGGACAAACCGGAGCCAAGAAGCCTTCCTCAAACGTACTGAGGGAGACCACGGAGAAGATACAATTCAGCTTTGAGTGCAAAAACATATGGCAAGACTACTTCAATAGTAATCACATGATATGCACCAAATTTGACAAAAAGAAGGGAGGGGTTTGCCAGGTAATGTAACCAACCATTATTATACAACAAAATACATAAATAATGCTGAAAACATAGAGAAACAGTTTTCTTTTATTAATCAAAAACATGTTTTTTTTTGCAGTCTACTCAATCAAGTCTGTTGTCTTTTTCTCAGGGTGATTCCGGTGGACCACTTATCTGCAACAGCAAGCCTCAGGGTATCACAGCTTTTACCTTGAAAAGTGATTGTAATAATCCCAAATATCCCCATGTCTTCACCAAGGTCCATGTCTTTCTCCCCTGGATTAAAAAAGTGATGAGGGGATTGGGGGATGCTGCATGAGCCACTATTCAGACGCCAAGAATATTGTCCTTTCTTCACTTGCTTATTCAATAACATGGCAAACATTTTGAGAATGGTCTTAGTTTTAAGAAGAAAAAAAAAATAATAATGAAGCTGGTATATGTAAATGTTTTGCATGTGAAAAATGATACAACTGATTGTACAAAAAAATATGGAATTAAAAACGTGGTGATTGAAAACAAAATCTCACTATACATTTATAGTGTGTGCCTATGTCCTTTAACATCATCATGCTAAAGCATGTTTCTTCATTTCTGAAATGTGCTTCACTCCCTTTTGCAAAATTCCTGTGCAAGTTTTAACTATGTACATATGTATGTCTTCTTAACTATTGTATTCTATTATTATTAATTATATTTTTGGTGGCACAAGTTTAAGTTTTTACATAACAGCAGATGAAAGTGTTTGTATAAAGAAGATTGGGGGGCCGGGGGAGACAGAGAGTGTCAGTGAGTGTGATGGTTTACGTGTGGTGTAAAAGCCCAATGGCATTACAGTCAAACCACAGACCACTGCCGCTCACTGCTCATCAGTCATAGTGCAAACTTTTGAAGTTGAAGCGTTTTCTGTCTGTGAAACCCGTCATCTGCAGAGAAAGTGAAAGGAATGTGCTGTTATAAAGGAGCAGTTCACCTTAAAATAATGTCCGCGTCCTCGTCGGTCACAACTGAATTCAGTTTTTTTTTTTCTTTTACCAAAAAAAACGAAACAAAGACTGGAAATGTAAAACTCACCTGACTTGGATCTCTTGTGAAATATCTCTTCTCTATTACCTGTTAAGAGATATGTTGAGAATGAGAGGCAGCAGTCTTTTTAAAATACAAAAAAAACTTTGGGCAGATTACACAATAATACAGGAAATGATGATTTTCTTACTTCTATTTAACAAGTATCCGCACATTATGCATCATGTCATAAAATATTTAATTGTATAAGTGTGTTTAACTTTAAAAAAAAAAGTTTTTACCAACAGTAAATATTGTTACGCCACTTCCCTCAACATAACACTATGATCTGAGCACTGCATGAATATCAAATTATTGTAAATTAAACAATGTCAATGTTGACAATTGTTAAATATCTTATAGATTGGAGGAGGCGGAAAACATTTGTCTACATGGTAAACATTTGATGTTGCTCCTCAGTAGATCCACACCACAGAGATGTAAGTGTATATATTTATGAATAATAAAGTCCTACTGTATTTATTGTAAAGACAATGGAAGTCACATTACAGAACTCTGGGTTTCTCACCTTGTCAAAGAACCTGCTAAGCTTCACCGCATTTGATGTGCCTGCAGCAAGGTATCTTGGGTTGGTACAGTCCTGGGAAAACATAACAGAACTTCAGCCACAAACCTCAAAGAAAGTGAGTCTTTTCTTTCTTGGGTGAAATCCTACAACTGTATGTGTAGAATGTGTGTGATTATAGCATATATTATTCTTGGTATAAAAAATAAACATGTGAAATTAGATTAAGGTCAGAGCTAGGGCTGGGTATTACAACCTCATGATACGATATGTATCACGACACACTTTGACTTTGAATAATGTCCTACACAGAATTTACTACAACAGCTGTTCTTTATTATTCTGCATAGCAACGATCACACAACTTAAAACACTTACAATTTAGGCACATAGAGACGCCAAAGTTAAATAAAATATTCATATTCTGCTGTATCTATACAGTAGCATCTGTATCGATATGTGTATCAGTAAGAAATATGTCACGATATACTGCCGTATCCATATTTTATACACAGCCCTAGTCAGAGCATTTAGGAATGAAAAAGTTGACCTACCAGATTGATCTCCTCTGCATTGAAGTCTTCAGACAGGAAGGCCGTCCGGGTGAGAACTTCGTTGCGTTTGTTCTCTGGGATCTGGTCAAACTTGGTGCCAATCAGCAGCAAAGGCACCGGGTTCTCAGCAAACTGCTCTCTATCATAGTCACTGCTGAGAGAAAAGAATAGGACTTTCTACTCCCCAGCATTCAGGGTTTTTATAGGGTATGTATGAGTTTTTAAAATATTATTGTGTGCTGCTGGTTTAAGTGTTGTTGTATTTTCCTGAGGCCGGCCTTAATGTGACAAATGAGGACCACGATGGAAATAAGTCCATATTCTTAATTCCTCCAACAATATATACTAATGGTTGTGGCCAAATGGTGCTTTAAACTGTTGCATTTTAACATATGTTAAATACAACTCAAACTCAACATTTTCAGTCACAATTTAACATCTTTAACGTTGACAACTGTGTCAGTGTGTATATATATTTTCCACCACGTGAAAACAAACAATAACATGACACATGCCTGCTTACCCATTTGAGACGATAACTCCTGTTGGAGAAGAATCCTTGTTTAAAGCTTCTAGTGACCAGCGGTAGAGATTCTGAGAGGATTTCTTATTTGTTAAATCGTGTACCAACATAATTCCTGAAAAGAAAAATATAATAAAATGACACAACTAAATAATACCAACTACAATGACTTCAGATTTCTTTAAATAATCATATAACATCACTGTTACCATTAACTGAATTGTAGAATACGGCTCTGGTGCTTTTGATACTGCTGGCACTGCCAACAGATCCTCCGACATCCCAGAGTTCAATGTAGTAGGTTTTCTCCTCCGGGGTTCCCTCCTTATAGTCTTGGACCTGTAGTAATAGTTATTTTTTACCTTTCAGCTATTTTAGTCATCTAAGCATCTGTAACATGCGAGTGCCCTACTTATTTACTTATTTTGAATCATCAGCAGAGGAAAGTATATTTACATAAATACTAAGGTACTTAACTGGTGTATTTTCATTTTCTGCTACTTTATACTTCTACTCCACTACAATTCAGAGGTCCATATTGCATTTCAGATTCAGATTAATAATACAAAATAAAAACAACAAGATTTATTGATCCACGGAGGGGCATACAACTACTCAGCAGCAGCCTATATAAAGTAAGTCAAATTAGCTCCAACTCAACCAGCTGCAACATGAAAGTGATATACACATTAATGCATCAATTATTATAATACACTAATATAATATACATTATTCTGAAATGGGCCATTCTGCATAATGAGTTCTTATACATTGATGCTGATACTTATGTACTTTAATTTAAATAAAAATGTGAATGTGTGACTTTTACTTGTAACTGAGCATTTCTGCACTGTGGTTTTGCTATTTTTACTTACATAAAAGATCTGAATACTTCTCCCACCACTGTGAATCACACAATTATACATTAGATTCATATTATGCAGATGTTTTCCAGTCAGTGTAGGGAGTGCCTGGCATTATTTCTTGGACCATGTATGGTTCCAACATTTCAGCCTTTACAAAATGTGTTGTATGAAGTATATATTATAGTTTATCTGAGGCTACTTTAAAAGGCCAGCAGCATCATTTTAGACCTTATCTCACTGACATTTTGTAAATTAGGTGTTCGACCTGCTCACCCGTACATCCACAGAGCAACCGACAGTCCATGATGGATTTCCTAACACCTGATTCTGACATAGCAGATGGACCAAGGAAGACTTGCCCACCCCTGCAAAAGATAAGACATGTAGGTGGATGACAATGTTGATGGGATCAGTATACACTCATGCAATGACTCCGAGGCATAAGGATATGCATAAGTAGGCTAGATCATTCTGCGTTTCAGTCTTGAATGTAATGCTATAAAGTTACTGCTGATTGCAAGACAATGACGACATGCATGGTTCACTGATAACAAGCCTCCATTGTAAAAACAGGTAAATATAATTCGTTTCCATCAAAGCATATAATGTAGGACATCAGTAAATATCTTTAACGAGCTGCTGGGTGTCACTTTTTAATTCGGCAAACATGTTTCAATAAAATGTAAACTTTTGGTGTTGATTCGTCTTATACTAAGCAGTCTTCTCACACGCAAATTAACCACCTTAGGTGGGCAATGGCCAGTGTGAATACCTTAAACCTATTATTGTTTATAAATTAAGCGTCAATTTACAGTTCACCCGAATTCACCAGTAGACACGACAATTATGTTGCGTCAGGTATGCAGGTACAGAGCATAGACTGTATTGTAAAGAGCCACTACAACAGACTTTTGGCAGGAGTTTGAGGTTTAGATTACAGGATTACAAGGGTTGTAAACCGGGTGATATTTACCCAGAACAAGCAAACGTATTTAGAAACAAGCAGACACGTTCATATAAGAGTCTGAATTGCGAAAATTGTACTTAACTTACCGGAATCTCCTAAAACTAACACTTTTACCCTGTCAAGAGAAGCCATTTTTGGTGACAGCGGCGTCCCGGAAGTAAACAGTAGAAATCCCGCCTGCAAATATTATATGTCTTATCTGATTGGTTTCCCATAAAACAGACAGGTAGCACAACCATTGGTTAAAATCTATATCAATCAACATTCCCTTGATTCTGTTGGCTATTGCTTGTTGCGAGTTTGGTGTAATTTCCGGGGTTGTCTGCTCAATTAAACACGAAGCATGCTAGCTAACGTAGCAGTTTAAAGATTCAGAAGTACACATGTTTCTACTGAGCTTTAGCTTTGTTTCATAGAGAGCGGACTCCGAAATGACCTAAGGAAGCGGTTGCTTTTGGCGTATTGGTGGAACATAACGTTAAAGAGTATCGGGTAAGGTAGGCTGGCTAACGATTTTCTGCAAACTAACTTCATGTTGGCTGCAACGTTAAGTTTAGTTAACATAATGTAGCATCGGCAAGCTAACGTCAATATAGAAATAACGTAAGACAATGGCTTTCTGGTATTGGTTAAGTGATGTTACAAATGTTAGCTAACTATAGTATCCTCACCAGTAGTTACAGCAACTTGCTGCATAGTCATTTTTATTAGTTAGCTAACGTTAAGCTAAGTTTAGTTGCCACTATCCAACAGTCAGTTTAGCTGGCAGTGTAGTTGGGTCACGCAGTATTAACCCCCACTTCGTATATGTTAGTTTAGGACAAAGCACCAGAACATATGATAATTTAAAAGTTGTCCACCACTTTAGCAGAGATATTGCGTTTGTGCAATCGAGTAAAGAGGAAGGAAGGAACATCATTCGAAAAATATGATCTTCTGTCATCATCAGTGTATTGATGCTGCTCAACTTGTATTTATCCCTAGGGAAATTGCTGCATGTGCAGCAGTTGCAGTACAAAGTTGGAAGAGTGCAGATACAAAGAGTGCAAATATAAAAGACTAAAGTAGCATAACAATAAGTGCAAAATATAAATAACTAGATAACAGTAAGGTGCAATCCAAATAGATACAATATATACAATGTCAAGAACAGGTTACCAGTATGGATGATAAATATGGTAGGGTTGCATATAGATATGTTTGTACAGTGTCAAATCTGAGGTAGGTTTATTTCCTCCCCTGCCCTGTTCCCCTAAAGTTCCTGCTGTCTCAGATCTTTACTCAAGAAGTTTAATCTCCCTCCACAGCAGAAGATGATAGAACCAGAGCTACTGACCGAGGTCCCTGCAGCACTTAAGCGGCTAGCCAAGCAGGTCGTAAGGGGTTTCTATGGAGTGGAACACGCCTTGGCCCTGGATGTGCTCATTCGCAACCCATGTGTACGTGAAGAGGACATGCTGGAGCTGCTCAAGTTTGATCGTAAACAGCTGCGCTCCGTACTCAACACCCTGAAGGCAGACAAGTTTGTCAAGTGTCGCATGAGAGTGGAAACGGCCCCTGATGGCAAGACAACACGACACAACTACTACTTCATCAACTACAGGTGGTTATTTTCTTTTTGGTTTGCATTGCAACAGTGCAGATAATAGACACAGTAACAGTGTTTTCCCTAAGTTTGCGGAAGATCATTTTACATTTTCCAATTTAAAATTATGCAATCTCATGTCATTTGGACATTGTTATTACCATATGACTGTACAAAGAAATGAAAAAGCTAGAGAGGATAATAAAGAGAACTCAAAAAGCTTAAAGATATATAAAAAAAAATGTCATTCATTCAGCTTAGGTGTTAGCTGTTTGGAGAAGAGGTGGGGGGCATTCAGTCAGAAATCAATCACTTTCTCACCCCTTTTGATTTGAATATTTATTTTCCTACATGTTAACCTATATGAGAGAGTGTTAGTGTGGTTTGATTAACCACAATGACCAGGAGGCATCAAAGTTTACCTGTATTTGACCACCACCACCCCACCTAAAGACAGATATCTAATTAAAAAATAAACATAACAGTATGGTTCTCTGATTTCTGGAAAACCTATAAACAAGAATATCCTAAACTTTAACAATTTTGGTCCAAAGTAACTAGATGTGCAAAATGGGTGTTTTCTTTTGTCCTGAAGCCTTATTTTTTTAATATGTTATAGGGTAGACACTTATTTACATTTGCTGAAGCTTTTATGTTGTAGTTGCGCAATTATTACAAAGTGGTGTTGTCACTGACTACGTTTACATGCATAAAATATTCCTGTTTTGCCCTTATTCTGAAAAAGACAATATTCCCACTAAGCTGTTTGTCCACCTCTACTTAACTGCAGCAAAGTGAAAAGTTAAACCACTGGAGGTCAGCAAAGACAAGATTTTCAGGTGGTATTAAGTTACGCTTTAAAGTGAAATCTGTTTTTATTGGACAAATACTTGGTCTGCAGGTAGTTGATTTGACTGGATTGGAATGTCATGGTTAACATGTAGAAAAAATGTGTTCAAATTGAAAGGGACGAGGTCAGAAAGTGATTGATTTCTGACGGAATGCCCCATGGGTGATACCAGGCACCCACCCTCCAATAAGGTTGTCAAAAATATCAATACTTTGATATTTTTTCAGTACCACGTGTTTAAAATGATACGATATCCACACTCGATAGTATCAAAAAATACTGAAGCTATAAAAAAAGCTCATCTACAATTTGATTTTCAACCCAAGGCTGCACAGATGAAACAAGAACATCAAGTGTGTGTTGGTGTTCTTTCTGTACCAGCACTGTGTGCAGGTTGTTAATTAAAAAAAAAGGGGGAAAAAATCCTATTTTGTGTGCCAAGGACTTTTTTTCTTTTTGCCATGGTATCGAGCAATTTTTATTATACTAGTATTGTATTGAAGGTTAAAATTCCGGTATCATGACAACCTTACCAGGTAATGTTTGATGAGCTGAACACAGAATACAAGACATGTACCAACACATCAAGTGCTAAAACATGAGAAACTACTATAATGACATATAGGTGCCACACACTAATTTTGTTTGTATAGAGATTTCTTCTTTTTTTGTTATCCACTTAAAAAAACAAAAGGATTTATCATCCCATCATGTCAACATGTTGCATGCTATAAAGCTTCCAACCTGTTTTTTTTTTCAGGGTACTTGTCAACGTGGTCAAGTATAAATTGGATCACATGCGACGGCGCATCGAGACAGATGAGCGAGACTCCACAAACCGCGCCTCCTTCCGGTGCCCCTGCTGCTTCTCCACCTTCACCGACCTTGAGGCCAACCAGCTGTTTGACCCCATGACAGGTAAACATTGAGTAACAAATGACTTATCTACAGACGTGTTGCCCATTGGTGGTTCAGTATACTTGAATATGAAGAAAGTATTCTGGCAGTTTTGTGGAAATGTTAGTTTACTATTACTATTTTACAGTATGGTATTATGACTAGGAAGTACCTTTCCTAAGGGTGTCGCATATTTTCATTTGAATGGAGTAAATAACTACACAGTTGTTTTTTCATGCTCTTTTAGAACAACACCTTTGAACATAAAGGTGTTGGGTTTTATTTTATTAACAACACTGTTAAATTTCAGCGCTGCCTGACAAGGTGGATAATAATGGGACACGAGTCTTAAAGTATTTAAAGTTTTGTGTTAAAGGCCTGAGAAAAGTAAGTTTCAAATGGTAAGCTACTTTTAGTACCAAAACCATTTATTTTCTATTTTGTGAGGGAAGTTGTTATCCAGTTTCATCTTAATTCTAATAACACATTTCCTGATTATGTAACAGTGTCTGGGTATAAGACTGCGGCTTATCATTTAATTTCATTTTCTGCAAGTCGTCTACCCAGAATTTCTGGGTATGGTGGTGATAAGGATTTGCTTTATGTTGTTTGCTAAAAATGCACGAAAATGTGCATTTATATTGAATGATAATGCGACAGAACAATATTGTGCTTCCAATCAGGATTGTGTATGTTCCATAGAGAGCCCTTCCTCTAAACTGTGTTCATTCATAAACTGCATTCATTCTTGAGCCTGTCAGATCGTCGAGGCACCATGCTTACATTGTCTGCCAATCCAAAGATTGATTACCAGTCAATCAGCACTGTTGCTAGGAAACACAGAGAGCTTGTGCTACACAAGTGTTTAAAACACGCCACCTGTCTGAAGAGCTGTGTTTTGCTGCTCTGGTTGAAAGTTTCAAGCCTGTTTAACGTCTGACCACAGCCAGAATCACTGATGGGCGTCGTTGGTGGATCCGGTGACAACAGTGATGTCACTGGCTCCTGGAGTCCACCTGTACTTAACTGTTAAACTGGAGGTCAGCAAAGACAAGATTTTCAGGGGGTGTTAAGTTACTCTTTAAATTTAAATCTCTGTTTTCATTGGGGAAATAATTAGTCTAGATCAGGGGTGTCCAACGTTTTTGGAATGGGGGCCAGATTAGATAACGTGAAAATACCTGGGGGCCGGCTGCTTCTCGCATCAAATTATTTGAAAAAACAAACAAAATTCATGCAATACAATTGTACTCCGTACAGTTCCGTCTGCATAGTTCCTATTTGTCTACAAACTGTATGATAGTGCTGTTATCGTAAAGGTGAAAGGAAAAAATGCAGACGTGTGGCAGGCCACATATAGCATATTTTGAGAGACAAGCCGAGGGCCATTTAACATCGTTCCGAGGGCCGCAAATGGCCCCCGGGCCACACTTTGGACATGCCTGGTTTAAGGCATTAAATATATGAAAATAGATTGTGCTTTTAGAGACTTTCGGTCTTACTGTGCGAAAATGACATGCTATGCTTTTAACAGCAATTACAGTCTGACTGCCAGAGAACTATTATTGTGTATTAAAAGCAACATTTCTGAGAATCCCACAGCTCATTTAATGACCTCATATTAAAGAGAATACGATCCATGAGGTAAAATGTAGGAGAGTAAGGGCCAGGATGGAAAAACATTTTTAAAAGTATTTTAAAAATCACACCGCTGCACCCGAAATACCACATAAATACAATATGTCCTTGACAGCAGAGTGGAACACCTCCGCTGAGATACATACCTGTGTCACTGGTGACAGATCCTTTGCCATTTTTCACATCCACGACCCACGTCGCATCTTTCCCGTCTGGTCCATCCTTCACTTTAAAGGCAAACACTCCACCAATCTTTTTGACAAGCTGCTCTCCTTCCTGCGGGGAGTCAAGAAGGTGTTTCAGTTGACATATAATGGTTGTTGTAGACAGCAGCACTTAATATAATTTAGGTTCAGTGTGAAGGTCTCCATGTATCTGGATATTTTTTAAACTGATATTTTTCTGTTCAGTTAAAAAAAAAATTCCATCCACACGACATCCTTTTTTTTTGGTTCTATTTTCCTTTTACGCACCGTGACATCAAGACTGTATTGCCAAAAACTTGGCAATAAAAATGATTCTGATTCTGATCCGTGTCAATAAATATCTCCGTCCACATTAGAACACAAACGCTCGCCGGGCCAGTAAGGGGCGATAAAGGCTACGTCAACGACACGTCAAATAGCAGAGAAGAAGAATCTGAGCGCACAGTTAGCTTTAGCTTCGGCGGTAGTAACAAATCAAGCAACAGTAAAACAATAGAAGCTAATTATTTCTTTATCTTTCTGGTACAAGGTCCAAGGTGCTGTGGAGAAACTGACATGTGACTCATGTGGACGGACGATAAAGTGAAGTTGCTGCTTAGCGTACCGCTTAACGTTAGCATGTAGCCGTGGGAGCCGGCGTGTTGTTGTTTATGGCGCATGCTCATGACACAGAGCAACAATGGGCATGCGCAAAT
>JAOVVB010258038.1:0-13064 GCA_028570985.1 Heterobranchus longifilis
CTCTCTCTCTCTCTCTCTCTCTCTCTCTCTCTCTCTCTCTCTCTCTCTGTGGCTCCGTCCCTCTCTGTAGAGAAAAGTCAGTCCATACGGGAGAGCCAGGCCCCGTCCCCGACTCTGGCTGCAGCTGCCAGACTGTCAGCGATGATACACGGCAAAGACAGAGTATACGCCAACGCCATGCTGGTGGACCAGGTGAGTCTGCCTGAAAGTGTTTCTTTTCTGTGTGAGAATATACATTGTACATCAGTTATGTAGTTTAGAACATTAAGTCAGAAACAGACTTGCCTCATATGATGTCAAATGTTCCATTACTACAAATCAGCCTGTGGAACAGCTCCTTCTCATCGCCTCCACCTTCTCACTTTTCTGTTCCAGGTGGATGACGCTGACATTAAATACCGCTCTCCGGGGGAGGAGGAGGTGAGCCCTGCGCCCCATCTTGGCAGCCCATGCTGGGACTCCTTCGCCATGATTCCCCCCGACTCAGGGAACTGTTCTCACAACCCAAACTCACCCCGTAATGGGGAGAGGGGAATCCAAGGCCCCTGCCTGGAGAATCACAAGGAGCCATCCCCTCGCATCTCTCCCCCCTCTCCCTTTGCTTCCTCCCCGTCTTTTCCTTCCTCCCCCCTGGCTTCCGCCTTCCGTTTGTTCGAGGGAGCACAGAGGCGTCAGATGCAGCCGTGTCTGCCAGTTTCTCCCGCTTTGAACCGCAGAGGATTCAGCTTGACTGAGACGAGCCGGGGCCTGAGGTAGGACGCTATTGCTGTTAATTGTTAAATAAAAAAAATCAAAGGCACTCAAAGTGTGAACTACTATATTTGATTGCAGAACTTTTAACGTGACTACCTCACAGCACAAGTTCTTTTTTATGTTAAAGTGAGAGAACAAACACGCTCCATTATGGCCAAGTCGATTCCCTGATTTAAAAAAATAAAATAAAATCAGTGCAAACATTTTGAAACTTGTTGTGGTCTGACTGTGACTCACCCGTTCTAAGACAACCAAGTATCAGCTGTTTGGACATTTTGTGCAGTGATTGTAATCAGTGAAGGTGCGGGAAGTGACAGGAAGCCTGGACACAATTGAGCTGTTTGTGTGTTGAAGTTGCTGAACATTCCTTCCAGTTTCCTCAGTGCTGCAGGATCTTCTCTGTGCACTTTAAAGCCTGATTATATCATGATGGCTGTCCGTCCACAGGGATTTTTGAAATCAAGATTATCTGCACTTGGGTCTTTGAGAGGATGCGCCTTCATGTAGTTCATGCAGTTCAAGTTCATGTAGTTCCAATGCCGAATACCCAGAGGTAAAAAGTTAGCACACACACAGACAGGACAAAGTAGACTGATCTCAATTTCACCAATTTGTTCTGGCCATGTCAAACAAGCATGCTAACATTTCGGCCAGAGCTCTGATTCCAGTCACAAGGCCGAAACGTTACCATGTTTGTTTGACATGGCCAGAACAAATTGATGAAATTGAGATCAGTCAGCTTTGTCTTGAAGATCTGCGTGTGTGCTACATTTTTACCTCTGGGTATTCAGCACTGGAATTATCTGCACTTACCGTATTTTCTCAAATAGTAAGTAAATAAGAAACGCTTTAGATGTGAGCACAGGTGGGTCCACCTGCTTGGCATTTCTGCCTGACGCACCTCCAACGGTGCCATTGGACTGGCTCCATATATATATAAAATAATAATAAAAAAACAGGGCCTTTATTTACCTCAACTGCAGAGGGTACCAGGCCTTTATTTGAAGCAGGCTTGTATTAGAAAGCAGGTCTTTATTTGTAATTCCCTCTGTTTGTTTGGACAATAACACTTAAGATGAATAATCCAGAACAAGGTGTTGTAAATAGCATGATTATTTTGTTGATTATCTTGTAGTGTTCCTGAGTTTCAATTAAGTTGGGGACCAGACTGAATTTTAAGACTGATATCTCGACAAATGTGAACGTGTTAATGACACACTACGACAGTAATGTATCATGCCTAGACCTTTGACATTCAGCATGTTCCCAGCTTAATATAATCAAGTAGACTGACAGTCTTAAACTGAATGTTGTGTTTGTGTCTGTGCTTGTGTGTCTGCATGTGCGTGTGTGTGTGTAAACAGTCCCAGTCTCGAGTGTGACAGTGGAGAAGAAGACATACTGGGACGTTCGTTCCCCTGCACGTCTGTGAAGAAGCAGCCCATCCTGCGATCCAGCTCAGGAGAGGAGAGGGACTCTTTCGACGCGTCACCAGACTTTAACTGCACACACTCTGACAGCACACACACGTCCGCCAAGGTACACCCTCATTGAACATGCTGCATTAATTATCCCAAAAACCTTCCCCTCCTGGATGGATGACCTAATCAAATTATACTTCGCAATTGCATTTAGCAATAAGGAAATACTGTGATTTTAGTCCAGAATCACAAAACTTTCATAAGAATCTGGACTTTGAAGAGACATTCCTGTGAATTGGGCATATTCAGAAGAAAGGAGGTGATATCTTTTGTGCATCAGGAACTAAATGTATGACTTTATAATCTCTGTGAATATAATAGTTTTTCTCTAAAATATTTGAGATTTCTTCTCATAAATTTACGACTTTAATCTTGGAAAATAGATATAATAAATATTACCCTCTTCCCCGGCTCTGTAAAAAGTTTTCGGCCCGGCATAATAAAACATTAAAAACTCATATCATACAGTAAATGCAAATTAAAGCACTACTCCAGACACCTGTTTTACAATCATCACTTAATAAGCTCAGACTGTCACGTGAACAAAAAGTCAGATATATTGAGTTTCCTGCTTACATAATTGAACATGTGAACTTCTGCTTCTTACTGCTCTGCCTGATCGATTCCTTCTGATCCTTCTCCTCACCAGCACCCAGAGGAAGCCGAGGTTCGCCTGCGCTCCTACTCTTACTCCTCCCCGAAGGCGAAGCCGTCACGGCCGCTGCTAAACCGAGACGCAGCCATCAGTGACCTGGCAGAAGGTGAGAGAACTTTGACCCCTCTGCCCTGTGACCTTTCTGCTGAATGGACCCATGTGCCACATGTCTAACAGACAGGTGTCGTAAATCAACAGAACCTCGATAAAGTATTCTGTGTGTTTTTAGTGTCCGCTCTGCTTTGATACAGCACCACTCTGCTAGTATGTGAGTGCACGGTATTAAGGCCATACTTTGTCCTGTGTAGATGGTGCATTCAGCAGCAGCGGCCGTTCTCTACTTCAAGCTTTATCTCTCTCTAAATCCCTCTCTCGTCTCAACCAAGTTAGTAAGTACAAGAACAGCTTCAAACTGCAACTTAGACGCTGCTGGTTGGCCGGGGAATACATTTCAGTGTGTCTTTCTGCTCTTTCTGGTGAACCGTGGGATAAACTGGTGATTATCAAGAGCTGCGCAATTAAAAGGCTTATCTGCTATATTTTAACTTTTCATGACCCAGTGTAATTAAAAACTATATTTATAAGAGATGGAGAAACTGGAGTCAATTATTCAATTAGTTTTAGGGAGAAACCAAATAACTTTGCTGCACATTTTGCTGCAAAGGCATTCACAATTTTCCAAAAACAATGATGTTTCTCATTGTATCTTTATCTGTGGTGACATTTTGTTGTTGGTGCAGCGCTCACATTGTGCAATGCACAAACCACTCTCCCAGAGAAGAACATATTCATTATTATTTTTATATTGCTAAAAGATCAAGAGCAGACTTTCCCCCAAATACTTTTTGTCAGGAATACAACAATAGTCATCCAAACTCCACTTGTTTATATGATGACTGACAACTAGAGGTCTGAATCTTTAAGACTGGGCATTTTTTAATATCCTGAGACTTTGGAAAAACACTCTCTCTACTTAGCTCGTTTAGATCATCTGAAGGAGGAGTTGTTTCTACCCTGAAGTTTCTGTTCTGCTTCCATTCTGTTTCCCTCTTTTCTCCGTCTTTGGTGTCCTCTGGTTTTTCAGGGCAAAACTCTCGTGCTGTGTTTGGTCTTTCTCTGTAGGGGTTTGCTGGATCCAGACTGTTTCAGCGATTTGCTTCTAACTAATTTCTGATCGGGATGATGGTTTTTAACACCCTCGGCTGATCCACTTAGAATCTGTAATAATGTCTTTTATCGTCATGTATTTCTAGCTTACTCATTTGCTTTTCCTTGTTACTCTACAGAGCAGAGAGCGTTCAGCCTGACTGAGACTACCAGAGAAAAAAGGTAAAGCCAGTTTGTCATTTCATGAGCTCAGGGGAAATCCACCCATTGCTCAGATGTTCCTCCATTTTTAGACACCAGTGTTGACCAGTGGTTAGAGATCGGCTTAGATGTGCCTACGTATGTGTGCGTTTTCATGTCTATCTCCAGTATTAGACCTGTGGTTGGGGTCTGAGTGTGCAGGATGTGACATACTTCCTGCTGCAAGGCAGAGGCCAGAATACGCTCTGATTGCAACCTCAAAATAACCCTGAGTAAACAGCAAAAACTCTCCTGTACTCCAGACCCCAGAAACACTGAGATCATTTCTAGCTGAATTTGTAGTATGTACATATCGTAGTATGTATTTTGGATGTAGATTTTAACAGGCGTTCTGAATTAACATTTTCTTTACAATCCTACCATGTGACACATTTTGCTTATTTTTGTTTTCATTTCATAAATCCCACAATCCATATTCATTTTAGAGTTTATATCATCTCACTGCTTCATCAATGTATCATGCACTAATACATTTTGTTTGATAATAACCATGCATTGCTAACAGAGGAAACATTTTTAGAAGATCATATTAGGCAATTCGATTATCACATGACATCATTGGATTATTGTATTAGAATAGATCATATTAATACTACAATATTCACAACACCAGCCTTATCAGACGCACTAACCATTTATTCATAATATCAGTATCCATCCAGTTTTAACAAAATGTTGCCTCTGCCTTAAGCATCGGCTAATACATTATCTGGCTTACTAAATCAGTATGTAGCACAAATATCCATGTGGCTATCCACATGTAGTCATCTTACTTTTCCATACACGCTTTATTAGGCCCAGAAATGGTTTGTAGACTCTAATCTTAGATACCACACATATCATATTATTAACATGTTGAGTCTCCTGATGAGTCGAAACACAACAACCTGCCTGGTCTGAGGTGTGTTGTATCCATGCAGGGTTTTGGGTTTCCGTAAGCGGGCCCAGTCAGCAGAGGAGGAGAGCAGCGCATCGCTCCAACACCTCACCCTCACAGAGTTCCTCAAAGAGTATGTTTTCACCAAAACGGCCTCACAGCCATGCATGTGTGGCTTAACGCATTCTAACCCCGCCGTCGTAAAACCATTCCCCGACTCATCCATTAACCACGTGGATTCTTTGCAGCTGCATTTGGTCGTATGTGAATCCTCAGAAGTAGAAGGGATAGTTTGGATGTTTTGCAGGGGGGATGTATGAGGTACTTATCCATAGTAAGTGTATTACCTACAGTGGATGGCGGTTTGGAGAAGCAGACAGGAGTCCCGGCATGGAAGCTCAGCAATGTACTGCTGTCGACGGTGCCACACAGCAAAGAGTGTACACTATATTTAGAATATTTTCACAGCTTTACCTTGCTGTCAAACAGCCCTGTTTAAGTTTACATGAAGGGGAACTGAAGCTGTTATCTATGCTTTTGTCAAAGCCACCAAACTCCATTGACAAAAAGAGTAATTCTACCTCACAGAACACGGGAGTTGATGGTCTACCACGACCTCGGTCAGTTAGTTAGTTTGTTTGTTTTGTTAGTTCCTGACACTTTTAAAACACCAAAGTCACACAATAACACAAACAAACTAACCGCTCGAGGAGAGCATAGAACGGCTGCAGTTCTCCCTGTGTAAACTTAAACAGGGCTGTCTGACGCCAAAGTAAAGCGGTGAAAATATTCTAAATATAGCGTATACTTAAACTTATATTGACTTTTTAGCTTAAGTTTTGCTGTGTGCCCCCATCTACAATAGCACATTGCTTAGCTCCCATGCCTGTCCTCCTGTCTACTCCAAACTGGGGGCATGCTGACATTCACTGTAGGTAATACACTGACGGGATAAGTACCTCATAGAACCCCACTTGAAAAAATCCAAACTATCCCTTTAACACTTTTTATGTCACTGTATGTTTGATGTGACATTGCATGTCTTCTTTACATTCTGTCGCCTTTCACCTAGAATGTGTAATGTAACTAGCATAAGTTGGAAATAGTTGACACATTATTAATTGCATCTTGCCAAGGTCATACTATAAATAGCATCCACTAGAGTCCATAGTGACTTCCAAGCATGCCAAGCATGTTGTTGAGAGTAATAGTCTGTAGGGGTCCTGGAAGACTGTCTGGACATTCTTTCATTCCAGCATGACACCAATGTACCTGATTATTCAATATATTATTCAATGTATCAAAAGTACTAAAATAATGAATTATTCTATAAAGAGTGTGCATGTTGGTCTTGAATGCTGCAGTCTTCCACTGGACAAAATGCTGGTAGGAGTTGTGATGTCTGCTGACTGAAATGTTCACACTGAAACAGGATCGAGGATGAGGAGTGGGATAAATACATAATCCCGTCTAAGGTCGAGTCTGAGAAGTACAAAGTCAGCCGGACCTTCAGCTTCCTCAAGAACAGGATGTCCAGCACTCGCAACAAGACCAAGGTGATCCAACACAGTGCAAAAATAGGACTGAAAGTTGAAAGTTTTTGAAAATGGAAACAAATAGATCATTGAAAGTGCTTGAATTTATATATTTGTGCAAGAATAGAAATGCAAGTTATTTTTATATTTGTTTTTACTTAACGTCACTGCCTCGTTAAAGTGCGACGGTCACGTGCGTGCATGAGTGATGTAGGTTAAACGGCGGCAAGCAAGCGATAAAGCTAACCTTAAGCGAACCTTCAGCTATGCCTGGAAAATGTCAGATCTCCGTTTACAAAGACTGGCTTATTAAAGATCTGTAGGACATCCATATGGCCCGATGCAGAACCTGCAGCAACTCAAGCTTCTGTAAGCCTGCTAGTTCTCATTCTAAAAATTCTCAGTGTTTTAACAGTAATTAACCTTGATCCGTGTCTCAAATTATGCCATGTCGGGTCCTTGAATTTGAGGAATTGGGCTGTAAAGTCCTTGAAAAGTCCTTGAAATTGATGTTTAAGAAGGTGTGGGAACCCTGATGTGTTGAAAGCATGATTGAGAAATCCCTATAGTTAGACTCTATAATAAAAAAAGCTGAAAGGCCTCCCAAAGTAGTGCAGTTAAAGGTTTATCACCTCTCAGACGGGCCAGGTCAGAATTCCTGTGCTGGGGAGCCATTGTCTGTGTGCGGTGCCTTTATTTGGCGAGGGAGAAAATTCCCTCTCCTCAGGTCTTAGCAACGGGACGCAGTGAAAATATCCTCTTACATAATGCGTAGACCCCCACCACACAGCGTGAGGAGCCAAAACACATTCCATAGTACACTGTCAATCTTCTAAACACGTGTGCACGCGTTCGAGAACATGTTTCCATCTATGTACAGACACACGATGCACATGAACGGTCAAAAAAACAAACACACTCTCAGACTTCCTTGTAGAGTTTGATAAGAAAATAAACACTGCGCTATCACACACATGCACAGAGGAATCCCCCTAATGCCCCCCTAAGGATAAAGCACCACAACAGCGGCCGCCCCCACGGACCTTAACAAAGTAAACAGAAAAGCTCACTCAGAGGCCCCTTTATCTCAACTAACTCCACTTTAACAGGTGTGTTTCAGCAAGAAGATGACCGCTGTATGGCTCTTTGTGCCTGCTGCTCAGAGTCATGTTATTTCTACTTTGGAGGTTTACATGATACCGTGGCATTAGCTGCAGTAAATGTCAGCAGAATGTTTTAAAATATTTATGACTTGCGTTTCAGGTGAAGGGGAAAGAGGTGAAGGAGGGAAAGGAGAAGTCAGGAGCCACTAATGGACACCAGTTTGTTCCCGTGTCTCCATCTGGTCCCGCGCTCTGTGTGGCCTGTGATAAGTCTGTTTCTGGGAAGGAGCTGTTGCAGTGCTCCAGTAAGTATTATACTGTCAGTACTGTTGTTGTTTAATGTCCTGTGGTGGCTGAACTGTTTAGGGTTCGTGTAAATCTCGTTCGCACGTGCTGCCTTGATGTTTTGTTTAGCTGAAGACATGAAGTCAGTTTTCTTCCTCTCACAAAGTCAACATCGATCGTGAGGAGAGCGGGGTGGTTTGACAGCCATCTGGACACCAAATCCAGAGATGTGGTAATGTTGTTTATTATCAGTTAACTGATGAGATTAACTGGGATTTCATTTGTTTGTGTCCGCAGACTGTTTCCTGAATGTCCATAAAAACTGTCGAGAGTCTGTTGCAGCCTGTGGAAAGGTAACCACCAGCATTACGCAAAAATAATGATTTTCTTTCAAATAATAATAACATAGCACGTAACATAATAGTTTAAAAGAAAAAAATCACCCCTTCAAAAACAACCCAGATGCACACAATGTGGTGTAGATTTAAGATATTCGCAAGAATGTCTTGAGTCATACTTGAGCTTATTTTTAAATGTTTCATGGTTTCATGAGTCAAACTTTCTCTCAGGGAGAAAGTCTTTTTTTCCACCATTAAAGGGGCACTCCACCAATTATACATATCGGTCAGTTTACATGTCATAGTGAGCACTACTCAATAATAACAATGTCTTCTGTGGCTGTGGAGGAGATTTGTCAAATCTAAGAAAATAAGCTTGGAGACTATAGATTTGTAACAAAAAGATGCATTATGGGAAATGTAGGGGCTAACATTATTGGAGCTTGACCTGTACTGAGATCTAAAAGTCAGTCAGATTATCTTGACATCTGCTGCTTCAATTTGAAAAAAATATTTCTAAAAATTCTCTCTTGGAAATCCTCAAAATCTCTGGAAGTACATTACTCCATCACTGGAGTACCTCCAGTACTCCATCACTACCTCTTTACTGCGCCAGTAGACCAAAATACAGTGACAAGACGTGTTGTATTTTTAATTAAAGGTGCCCTGTGGGATGTTTACATTCAGTGATCCTTGAGTGCATTTCCTTCCTCATAAAACATTTGCTCTGCCAATTCTTTAAATATTTAAAATCATGCATTGTTTACATATATGTTTACTAGCTTGCAGTCACTGCCTTGTTGGCGCAATTGTTCATTTCTCTGCACAATATCCACAGAATAGCATCATGCGTTCGGTGCATGCATGATACAAAGAAAACGGGGACACACTCTCAGAAACTTTGCTCCATAGCGCTTCTAATGGTCAAAGACTCCATAGGTTGCCTTTTAGACACATCAGACAACATCTCATGTTGTTTGATGCTACAGCTATTACTTTCATTAATGATACTCTCCAATTGTTGAATCCAGTGAGTTCACACACGATCTCAAAATCCATCTTGGGAGATGTTAGAAATGTGTAACTGTCTGAGGCGCGTGCTGTGTGGCAGCAACATCCCCAGTTCAAATCCAGCTTTTGTTGAGGTCAGTCCCTCTGTCTCTCGCTGTGTTTCCTGTCACGCTCGGCCGTGCCGTCTCATAAAGGCAAAATGCCAAAAAAATAAATAAATCAGTTACTGAAGTAGAAGCAGGCTGTGAGGAAGCGGGTACAACAGGAAGAGTAAATTCCAACACTTGGTGACAAAGGAACTCCTGGAATGTGTTGAACATCACAAACTGATGATGTATAATGTTGTGTATGTGGCCTGTTACACAACTGTGTTAATAAAAACACTGGAGAAGGAAGCTAAGTTTGATGGTTCTTTACTGGCGGAATCAACATACAGATCAATATGCAGCTAACGGCACATGCAACAACGTTTTACTGAAACATAAAGTAGTCCGTCCCTTATTATAATGTAGGCTATACACTACACTCTTACCTTTTTATTTTAATAGTTTATTCTTCAATAGGGCATTATACTTAACAAAAATGTTTACCCTTAACATAAAGACGCCTACCTTTGGTTTACTCCATAACTTAATATCAAATTATAATAGTTTTTCTTTTTTTTTTTTTTTGGTCCAGACCCATTAGAACTCAAGTAATGTTTTATTCAGGCATAAACTGACTCTTATATTGACTGAATTTGTTGTTTTGTAACCACACCAACTTTAATATTTAAAACAGAAACATTATGATTCACAGCTGTTGATGTTGATATGATTATGTGTTTCCTCAGAAGCCACAGGAGAGGAATGCATTGCTGATGAAAAGCAAGACCTTGTCTCTCCCACACAGTGAGTCAGAAATTTCAGCGTGTCCCCCCCCCCCCCACCACAGTGTCCTCCTTCAGTCTTTGATTAAGTTTTTACCTGTCCTCCCTTGTTTCTCCTCTAGTAGATTAAGAAAGTCAATGCTCCTCACCCCCCCACTCTCCCCTCTTCCCTGTTATTCTTTCCCTGGTAAAAAAAAAAAGAAAAAAAAAGTTACATTTTAATCTATCCCAGCGGGGGATCCGGCCTGGATTGTGTTTTTGTGTTTGTGCATGTGTGCAGAGTGTTTCTCTTGCATTGACAGGATCATTTCTTAATGTGAAGCTTTCTGTCTTCACTGACTGTTTGATGTCTGATAAAGGTATCAAGGTCAAACACAATCAGCTTCTATTACAACAACAATAACAACAACATACTGTCACAACTGTAGGCTGCATGCCCAGTTAAAATGCAGATTAACAAATGCAGCAGACCTCCTCACGGCTTTATTATTCGATTACTGTAACATTCACTGACTACATGGATATAAACAAAGCATGATGACATTTGGAGTATTTATTTGTGGAATGGGAAAGCCTCCAATGTGTGACTGATTCCTCTTTCTGCTCCCTGTCCTGGTCTCTCTGACTCTCAGACTCTGTGAAAGACAACTCTCCAGCCTCCATTTTCTCCTCTTCCTCTTCGCTTCCCACGACGACCAGAGAGAAGAGAGAAACAGTCGCCCCTTTCTCCAAAAGCCTCTCCATGTCTACAGACAGCAGGTAGGATGGCGATGTTACCGCTGTAAATCAATGCATCCATCCAGGAGATGCTAACCCACCAAAACAGGTTTACAAGTATGGAAAAAAGAAAAAGGAGTATGAAAAAATATTTGTTTTTTCCAGACTATTGCCCCTATCCTGTTTTCTAAAATATAAAATTCAGAATTTTTAAAAAATAATTAAATTTTTTCATGGTGTTTGGTGCCAAAATGTTTACCACTGTGTGATGGTATGTGTCCACAGGGACTGTCATTTCCACGCTTCCCATGCATTGTCTATGTAAGCAGCTGCGCAATGCATTCTGGTAGCACCGCGGTGAGTTTGGAGAGACGGGGTGTCATGTTGTTGGCTCCTCATTTGCATAAAGTTGAGGTCTTTATGCAAATCAGGAGAATCCAGCGCCACTCGCAGCCTCTCGAAACTCACAAAAATCTTTTAAACTAACAGAATGTTGTTTTTATTCAACAAGCAGTTTGTTATATTTTAGCTGTATACCAAAAGAGCAGAAAGGCAGAACTGAGTACACTTTATTATCTGTTTATTTATCGCAAGTAATATTGTTATCATGTTACTCAACACCGTTATCGGATATTGCATATTTTCCTCATATCGTGCAGCCCTACTGTGTAGGAACCCTGTGATTGAATCAATCTGGATTTCAGCAAGCTTTTCTATCTATGAATTCTGAGGGAAACACTGAATACTCGAAAAACTTGGATCTTGAATATTGATCCAAAATATCAGCCAAATGCTACTTCAGTCTCCAAATACTGGAATCATTTTTAAAATGCCGAAGTAAATAAAACCTTAGCTCACAATCATGCAAACACAGACTTTTTTTGTTTTTTTGTTCCATTTTCAGATCTAACTCATTTTGTTTCTTTGCAGACGGCTGAGTGATGCAGCAGGGGCGGACAGTGAGTGCAGCGTGACAGTTTGCACGAACAGCTCGTTGTCTGATGAGGGAACTCCGGTCACAGCGACTCCCCCAACGGCCGAGCCGCCAATCACCACACAGGGTGAGAACGACAAGCTTACAGCATCATTTCTCACACCTATACACACACACGACACTGAGACTTACTGTAGAGTGGATTGTGATGTAGAAGAAAGACATTGTTCTTTATTTCTGTCCCTAGATGCTGTTGATGCTCCTCTAATGAGCGACCTGTCAGCTGACCTGCTGGGACTTGACGTGGAGTCGTGGAGTCTGGCGGTCAGTCCGGAGTTTTGCAGGCAACACGACAGGCACACCATTAAACGACAGGATGTTATCTACGGTGGGACAATTCTTCATAATACAGTATTTTACATTACTCTGCATACTGTATGTGTAATTGTAAATCAGATCTTATTGGTTGAGTCAAACCTCAGTGGTTGGAGCCAAAGACTCAGCAGAGGTGACATGAGGTTTTACTTGGACTTGATTTAAATGACTTCAGAAAGATCTAAGAACATAATGGTGTACATTGTGCACTCTGCCAAGTTCAAAGCCCACAAAATGACATTTTTTGGAGGAATGTGTTGAAATGAGTTACTGAAATGTACTGTAGCCCCTTTTACTCCTGACTGTTCCACTTGGATTCAGCCAAACATCAGAGCGATCCCATAATCCAGAGGTTCTCAATCTGTTTTCAGCCAAGGACAAGATAGAGAATATATCAGTGACCCCCTCTATAGAGGACAGAAGCTGCCCCAAAAAAAATGTATATACATAAATAAATAAATGTTAAAATGAATAACTTCATTTAAAAATAGATTTATAAAGGCAATCATAAATTAATTAATTAAAAGATATTAATTTGTTAATAATATGGAGGACGGAAGCTGACAAAATAAAAAATAAATACATAAGTAAATTAATTAATATGCCATTAAATGTACCAAAAATAATATTAAAAATAAATGTATGCATTAATTAATTGATCAAATGTGACATAAATTGATATTTATTTCCCCCAAACTATTTCTTTACATTTATTTTTTTATTTTAGCAGCTTCCGTCCTCCAGACCCCCATCTGACAGGATTT
>JAOVVB010258055.1:0-19466 GCA_028570985.1 Heterobranchus longifilis
TTACTTGCGATAAATAAACAGTCATATCAGTTCTGCCTTTCTGCTGCTTTCAGTATTCTGCTAAAATACAACAAATTCATTGTTGAATTAAAAAAACTGAAAGGAAGTTATTTCTGAAATTATTTTATTGAACAGAAGAAAGAACGATAGATACATTTTAAAGAGCAGTTTTCTACTGATACTCTTTTTCAGCTAACTCAAAAAATCTCAGTGTCTTTCGCTATGTGTTTATTGCGCAAGTTGATATTACGATGACAATGAAAAAACAAAATATTGTGCAGCCCTAGTTCAGGTGCAACGTTTTGGCAGTCAGCCTTCATCACCGCTAGTTGTTTGATGTCGGTTTGGTGTGTCTGGACTTTTAGAGTTGAGAGTTTGACGATAATAGATCATTTATTCGGACTGTAACAGTTTATTCGTGCCGAACCGTCACAGTTCGGTGCACGCAGAATACTCGGTATGTAGATTGATGCACATAATACAGAACCAAAGAGCACCGCCGGGAAAACTTTTACGGTATAGGACATTATTGTATTTGTTTAATTTGTAATGTGTAGGTATGTAGATATTTTAAAAGATATGTTTATGTTGAAATAAATATACTTATACAAGTGGTTATGTCTCTTATGGACATAATGCACAAAAATAGATTTTCAAATAATTCGAACCTACCGTAGTCAGCAGGGTGGGCATCCAAAACACACACACACACACAAACACACACAAAGACGAACACAAACACGGCCTCCGGGCAGCGCTGCTGTACAAATAGATTGATGGAGTTTATTACCGGTTTCGACTCTCGTTTGGCGATTCTCTCCTCCAAGTCCCGCCCCGTGTTGCCCTGGGGGGCTGATGGGTAATGAGCCATGAAATATTCCAGTAATGGAGACAGAGGACGCTGTTCGTTTTATAAGGGGGTGTAACCATGGAAACTCACATGTAGGAATCCAGACAAGTGAAGATATTTACCTTGTTTGCCTGGTTTTCATACATATTACATATTTTACACACACTCGCTGTAGACGATTGTAGCTCTAATCTGAGACACAGGTATAGTAGGGCTGAACAATTGATCGGAAATCGCAATATGGCCTTCTGCAATTTTCATATCGCAAGAGGGGCAATATTTGTTCCTCACAAAAAAATTATTTTAATCGTTTTTCAATGAAAATGTGCGGAAGCCCTGAGAGGTAAGCAAGACTTTTTTCTGCCAGGTAATTTTTTTCTAATCTATTAATTTATTTTTATTTTTCATCTGTAAAAAACAGGTGAAAAAAAAGCCTGGAAAACCTGTTTTCACAGATGGAAAAAAAAAGTAGAAAAATTATTCTGGCAAAAAAAAGATCTTGCTTGACTCTCAGGGCTTCCGTAAGAACGAGAATACTGATGCAAAAATTATAATTCCTTCTAAAATATCGCAGTTGCAATATTGGTCAAAATAATCGCAATTAGATATTTTTTCTAAATCGTTCAGCCCTCACAGGCTTCGTCTACCTCTTCTTTCTCTTCTATAATTGTCTTAGTTCATTATCTTTTCTGCCGGGCTCAGGGTTTCTCCATCTGTTTCTCTCCTCTCTTCTCCCGTAACCTCTGAGCTCTCCGGACCTGCTCCTCTAAGCCAGTCAAAGTCTTTGATCCTGCATATTCCTGTCTCCCCACCAGTGTGGCGCTCAAACAGCCCGGGGAGGGAGGGCATCGGGGGGGTGGGGGAAGACTGATAAATCTGGGTCAGCACAGGGGAGAGGAGGAGCGGCGGGGAGAAGGAAACAGGGGAAGGGTGGTCGGCTCTGACCCCCAGAACAGGTGCTGCAGCTCCCAGAGAGGGTTTTGTGCAGAGGCCAGCTGTTCCACAAAACTCCTGTCGAGAGGAAGAATGAGTCGGCCTGAGAAAGAGTGAATTACGTCTGCACTTTTAGTTTCTTTTTCTGGTCATCTCTTCTGTAAGTGTCTGCATGTGTTGGTCAGTGTAGCTGGAACAGACAGCCGTGTGTAACGCTGCCGGTGAGATCAAAGCATCTGCAGAGGTTTATGTGAAGGGTCAGACATCACACACATATCATGTGTGTATACTGTCTGTCGCTGTTTCACCACTAGGGCTGTAAAATATGTAAATGTAAAAATATCTAATTGCAATTATTTTAACTGATATTGCAATTGCGATATGATTTGCGATATTAGAGGGAATTATCATTTTTGCTTCATTATTCTCATTTCTACGGAAGATCTGAGAGGCAAATGAGAATTTTTTGCTAGGATCATTTTTCTACTTATTTTTCATCTGTGAAAACAGGTGAGATTAGGTGGATTATTTTCAGGGCTAAATTGCATGGTATTGGATCGGTGTATAGACTCGTGTACTCGCTGATACTGATATTAGCATTTTGGGCAGTATCGGAGGCAGGAACAACTCTATGACATGGGGAGCCAAATCTGAATAGCTTGTTGTATCCCATTCTGATCTATGGCAGCCCACAAAATACTGACTGCGTTGGCTTATTTCAGTTTATGGGTTGGTACTCTAGATACCCAAATGTATGCGCATAAGCACTGAAAAATTGAGTTTTTCATAATATATCCCCTTTAAGATATATCAGTTCAAAAAAAAAAAATCCCCTGACCACCCACCACGCATCGCCACGCATCGCACCCCCTCCCATTGGTTTGGTGGTTGGGGGCTCGTCTATAATTTTTTAGATGGGAGGAATTTGGACTCACAACCTCAGAATTTCCAAAGTCCTGGCTACGGCCCTGCTTTCAATGTAGTATGTTGAACCCACAGTGGAAATGTCTTAAATGGCAATGCACAACAGAATTCAGTAGAATTTAGACGCATAACAGTGGAAACAATAAACACCCACACAGGCACCACAGAGGAAGAAGTGCATGAAGGGAGTCAGGCTGAGTATTTATAGGTTGCAAATTTAAAAAAAAAAAAAGTGCTACATGAAATTTATGGCTGCAACTAATTCTTATTTTAATTATCAAGTAATCTGCTGATGATTTATTTGAGTATTCGGCTGATTATTTTTAGTCTATAAAACGTCATACAATTGTGAAAAATGTCCCAAATGCCAAGGTGTCTAAAACCCAAATATATATTCAGTTTACTATCATGGAGAGGACAACGAAATTCACACTCTATTAAAAATGGTATGAGAGTATCAAGAACTGTCATTTTCTTTTTAGTTTAAGCAACACATGAATAATTCACAAGCTTTAATGTCATCATGCTAAAGCTTGTCAGACTATAAAGGCCGCCTCGCTGTCTTGATTGATTAGTGACTCGTTAAAATGTAAGACTCAGCTGTTTACTGCCTGCAGGACTGAGATGATGACTCATGTAATGATAGGTCAGATTGGAAACGATGGATATTTCTGCTCTAATGTAAAATAGAACTGCAGACAGGAGATGCTTTGTTTCAGTGCAGTGATATGAATCTACTGATTGGTAATGGAACTGTTGTTTGTCATTACAAGAACACTGTATGAGACCAGGTAGGAGTTGATAGATAAATGGGGTTATTTATTCAAATAACACTTGCCAACCTACCTTGGCTGTAGGCTAACCGCTCCATACTCTCACTATGAGTGATGCCCCAGCGGTGGAGACTCTGAGGGGAGTACATGGTGAGTGGGACCCTCCTCTGTCCACGGTCCTGTTGCAAAGAGGATAGTAAATCAAGCGGATCCCTGAATCCTCTGGTCTGGCTCCGTTAGTGCCACACGGTCTAGTTTCCTTGGATTTTTTCGGATTCCCTGGATCCAGGTGACCCTCTGGTCACAGTCTCAGGATGCGCAGGGCTTCAGTCTGGAACAAAACAGACCGTGGAGAATAAGATCTTAGAAGAGATTAGAGATTAGAGAAGAATGTAAAAATACATTTCAGCATCAGCACACAGGGAATGCACATGCTTTTCTTTCTATATACACTCACTTTATTAGGTACACCACAATCTAATGCAATTCAATGCAACACCTCTGCACCTCTACTTTGACAAAGTTTATAATGTCCAGTTTTTGTCAACATTGTCGAGAGTTTAAATTGAATTACATGTTTATTATTGAGGTTGTAGTTTACAGTGTGTTGTACTATACATCATATTGAGAGTTGTTTTTTTTGCCCCCCCTATTATACATGAGGGGGTAAGGCTTATTAGAAGCACATCTCAATATAGTGCAACAACAACAACAACAACAACACTATGACCTCAATGCTAAACATATAATTTAATTAACACCTCTGACAGTGTAAAAAAAAAAAAATTCTTTTAATTATATGGCTGAGAATTTCTGCCTAGAAACTGCAGTGTGCCGACAGTCTCAAAATTCTGGATTCAGACAGTCAGGTTTTATGACATCATATGTCTAAGGAACCAATCAAGTCACTTTCTATGGAATGATCCAGCCACAAGTGACTATTGTAACTATACATGTGCTTCCAGCCCCTTTTCAGAGTTTTTTTTTCTTTTTTTGGTGGGAAAACCATGTTATACAAAATACTAATCATAGCAGAGTATGTTACATACTTTAAAATGAGTCTGGAGGAGGTCTTTAAATACAAAAACATCCCTGACTGGGCAGAAGCCAGGTACAGGAGGTACACAACCGCTGGATGCCCAAATGCACAAAATTGTGAGATGAATCACTGTTTTGAAAAAACAACTTGCATTTTAAGCCTGGTTCCAGGCTTAGGATAAAATTCAGTCTGATTATCGGGCTGCTACATTGCCTCAAAATGCACTTGTGTAAAATAGTCCCAGAGGTTATTCGCTATCTATAGTCTCTGTCACAGACCATTACATCCTCGCCTCCCATTTCTCCTCACTGATTCAAAACAAACACCACGCACAGGATGAGACCTTTCACGGCCATGAATAATATATGCCAAACTGTGCTTCCCTCAGATATTCTGCTAAACTCTTAATACATCTTGATTTAATGTGAAAATAGTATAATCACCACTAAAAATGACATTATACAGACTATACAATAGGAGGAGGTTTTACCTTTTCTTCGAGTGGCAGCTTACGAGGAATGCATCCAGCGGGCCTCCACCTCACCATGATGTAAGAGGAGGATGTCAAACCAACTGACGAATGTTAGCTCCATTACAACACACAGCCAGAGAAACTGTCGTAGCATGGAGGCTACAGTAAACTGCATTACAAGGACCACTGGTGTTTCTCCTCTTTGGTTGTTTTCTCTTGTTCTGCCTCTCTCTCTCTCTCTCTCTCTCTCTCTCTCTCTCTGTCTCTCTAATAGCTAAGGGCTGACCAGGGATCATATGACTGGTTTCTTGCACCCTTAGCTGACTCTATATACTGCCTGTATTAATTCTCTGAATGGCTGCATTCAACACAGAATTCATAATTCAGGCCGCTGCTGCCTTGATGTCAATGCTCATTTATTTTTTGTTGTCTTTCTCTGTTTACCTGGCTTTTCTGCCTCGCACGCATTTTCTCTATATGTTTATATCCCGTTTTGTTTGGGGTTTTTTTTTTAACATTGTTTGACTGGACTTTTTTTTTGACTCTGCTACCTGTTTGCTATCCATATCACAAGAGTCAAAAAATGTGTGAGCCTGCAGGTTTGTTTGCCAGTGCTTTCTTGAGGCTGTTTCTCTGGAGGTAAATACATTTAATACAGTGCCACATGTAAAAAAAAAAAAATCACCAATAATGACAACAACTATGCATCTGGGCTCTTTTTCAGTTTATCTCATTTTCCCATCTCTCTCTGCCGCCCTGCATCCTCCTCCATCATCTGTCTCATCATCTCAGAACCACACCTAAACAAACACTACTTCCATGTTTGTACCATATGACCACGTTAATGACACGCCCTTCCACATGACAGACAGCCGCAGCAACCAATCAATAGCCTTCAGCGGAGCCTCCTCCCACCAGTAGGAGGAAGAGATGCTGTTTCATTATAGTAGCGAGCCTTTCATTCTGCAGCAGTGCTGCTATGCTCACAGATTCTGATTATTAATATTGTTTTGATTAGCAGAAAACAAGAAACAGTGAGTAAACTGTCCTATATGAGCAGAAGAGATAAGAGAACATTTTACACAGTAGACAAACCTGTACTGTAATTATACCAACTATATGTTTCATCATTATGAACATGTGCAGCATGTTATCGTGCGATTATTGCATCTCACCTCAGGCAGCAGAAAGCAGAAAGTTGCTCCTTAGTTTCTGCAGCTTGTCAGCACTCAGTAGTTCTGGTGGTCCCAAAAAGGATAAGTCATGCTCTGGTCCAGTATGCGGAGTCTGAGGCAATGAGGAAACTGTTCAGGACGGACTTCCTTTCATAATGCACATGCAGTCGGAGCTTCAGGGTGTCAGTATCAGGAAACTACAGGCAGCAGTTAGTGGCTCCTGGATCTCCCATGATGGACACAGATAACGTTACTTCCACAGAGATGATGGACAGATGTCTTCTAAGTATGTTACATATTCTATCTATCTATCTATCTATCTATCTATCTATCTATCTATCTATCTATGTCTGTGCTGCGGGGAGGCTGTTAAAATCAAAATAAGCTTCTACAGTTCTGATACAGTAAGCCAGTACACGCTCTGGAGACATCACCGACAGAAACCACAACCATCACCCCACACAGCACCCAATGACGAGAGAGCAGGGTGCCAGGGAGAGGGGGAGGGGTTTGGGTGTAACACAGCAAAAGAGGAGAGAGGGAGGAGAGAGGGAGGAGAGAGGGAGGAGAGAGGGAGGAGAGAGGAGGCTCGTATAGGGGGATGAATACAGTGAGGAAAGGACGTGAGAGTAAAGCAAGAAGGGCACTGATTTGTACTCGTACATAAACCCCACCCACATATTAGCATAATACACTGCTCATATGAATGGAATACACGCATATATGAATGAAAACATACAAATGTTGAACAGTGCTTTCTGCATCAGAGGAGGGTCAATTCTGTTGTTACCGACCAATCCCTGATCAGAGAGGGAGGTCCTTGTTGTGACACACCAGAGTGTGTGTGTGTGTGTGTGTGTGTGTAGGGGGGGGATGACTTTGCAGCTAAGAGTAGGAAATCACTGCAGCTAAAAAAGTACTCTCAAAATATAAAATAAGATAATAAATTTACAATGCCAATGCTAATGCTTTCCTATAAACCTACACAAAGAATGAGCAGTGACATTTCTTTTTACTACAAAATGTAATCATATATTCTGTATAATTGTAGATTTTGCACTATAGATTTAAAAAAAAAAATAACATGCATGTTTTTAAATTGAAATACGATTTGTGGTAAGAATTTTGGACATAGGGTGACCATTTGTGTTTTGTAAAACACCCGACACATTTTAGCAGCAACAGTGGCTTTTTGAAATCTACAGACTATTGAAAATAACAGGAAGCAAAAACTGTTTTTCCGGAGCAAGAAAATATTTATTTGTAAAAATATACACTAGAAATGACTCCTTTCAGAAAGATAAAGGAGAGATATTTATGTACAGTCAGAGAGCTCTGTCTAATCTACAAAAGTCATTTGAAAAGAAGCAGCGACGAGCAGAATTACCGAATTAATTGGATGGAATTTACTGTTTCCTAATTTCCCCCATTTGTAGCTACACGGTAAAAGAATATAACTGTATTTACATTTGCAGTTATGCCAAATTATCTGGAATTAATTTATTATATATACACTTTTTAAGAGTAAAATTCAAGAACTTTTCAAGCACTTTCAATTTACCATGCAATTGCTAGAAAAAAAAGTTCACAAAATTAATTTATACCCACAACAATCTACATATATTGTCCCTTTGTTTATTTTATTTTACCAGCTGATCATATTAATTTGGATTGTATGTTTCGTCTGGTGTAAGACACGAGGAGACAACAAACAAATATGACGACGGGATCGTTTCATTTTAAATATTGAAAGATGTTTGGTTTACATGAAAATAGAGTATATTCGAAAATCAAGCATATTCCTAACCTTGACAACATAAAGGTCAAAATTAAGCATTTTCCAAACTTTCAAGACTTTGTACGAAACCTTGTATATATATATGGTAATGTGAGTAGGTTTAAATGTTAAGTAGTTATAATATTGTGTAATTGTTGCATTTGTGTGTTTAGTCTGTAAATATAGAAGATAATTATTCTATAGAAAATCAGCCAATGGCTCCAAACTATTTTACGATTTTTCATCACTCTGAGTTAAACAGTTACACACGTTTTGCCTATTACATAGATGGGTGTGGACAAAATGGGCTGTTGTATTTGATTGCATTAGATTTGTGTACCTAATTAACTAACAACTCTATGTTTAGTCTAATTTTATAACTAGAAACAAAAGGGTGGCTCCATCACCTACATTCATTTTTCTGTGTTTTCAAAACAACAGATACAGCTCTTGATACACAACACTGACGTATAGAGATCTACATATTGATATTTTTAATAGCAGTGGTGATCCAAAAATAAATATTAAAAAGTTATAATGGTTAAAAAAAAAAAATCTTGAGTGCTTGAAGAATTATAATTACACCATAAGAAGCCCTTTAGTCCTCAAACTCTGCAGCATAAAGCACTTGCTGGAATTTCATGCGTACCTCCATTCTTTTTTTAATGGTTAGTCTTTTGAGTGAAGGCAGAAGGCTGAGCAGAAACAATTCGTCTTCGTCTCTGAGGTTGGTGAGGGCGTCTGCAGAACTTATCTCAGTTTCTGTGGTGGTTTGTCTCTTACGTTTCAGAGAGACTCCCATCTCCTGGTGGTTGTTTGGGCCGGACTCCACGAGAGAGAAGCTCGTGCTAACGACAGGCAGGGGACAGTGCTGCTCGTCTTTATCTCGCTCTTTCTCCACGTCATCGCCGCTTATAGTTACCTGCGTGGCATGAAAACAGCATGCAGCATTACTGGCTAACGCGGACAACAACACTGATTAACAAGCTTCAGTTACTTTGGCGATCACAGCCAAACATATCAAAGTCTCTTATACGAATCTATACCTCCGGCTGGCAACAAAACACGATTTTCTTGCAAATCTACAGACGACAATAAACTATTTTAAATATAAAAATATATACATTTAAAAAAAATAAGCAATTTTGTATTATTTTGTATTTTATACCATTCAGTAGAGCCTGACTTATTAATCGGCAGGCCGATATTAGCCTATCACTGATGTCGTATTGGCTAATAAATATCAAGAAATTTCAGTGTATAAAATATAAAGATATGTTTGAGATAATTTAGCCACAACATAGTTTGTCCACCAGAGAGAATCGACATTTTTATCATTTGTAAAAGCAGGGCTGCACGATACAAGGAAAATATCTAATTGCGATTATTTTGACTGATATTGCAATTGGCATATGATTCACGATATTGGAGGAAATGATGATATTTGCATCATTACTCTCATTGAAAAATATATTAAAATGATCATGGTGGGATTGGTGGGAAACAAAGATGCTTTCTTAAGTCTGTAGAATATGATTTGTAGGCCAGCACCACAATACTTCATTCATTATTGCCTTTAACAAATATTGCACCTCCTGCAATTTGGATATTGCACTAGTTCATATTGCGATTTCGATAAAGTTTTGATTAATTGTGCAGCCTTATGCAAAAGCCAAAAGAGGTTTTCAGTTATGCTTGCTCTGTTCACACCCACACAAATCTCATAAACCAAATAAGTGAAATCATCTAAATTAATGTTTATGTTGTGTATTTATGTAAAGAATATCGGACAAGTTTCTAACAGATGTTTTTATGGGCAATAAAGCTCAAAAGTCCTAAAACATACATTTAAAGCAGGCAGTGTCGAGTGTAGGGTAGGGCTGCACAATATATCGTGTTTTTATCGTCACTGCAATACCAACTTTGCATCGCGAAAGACACTCAGGGATTTTTTGAGTTAGTAGAAAGAATATTGGTAGAAAACTGCTCTTTAAAATGTAACTATCATTCTTCCTTTTTTAAAATGGTGCCTTTTGTGTTCAGTTCAATGTTCAATTCGCTCAATAAATTAATGTCTGAAATAACTTCTTTTTTTTTTTTTTAATTCAACAAGCAATTTGCAAAAGCAGCAGAAAGGCAGAACTGATATGACTGTTATTTTATCGTAAGTAATATCATTATCGCAATATTCAACAATGTTAAAGCATATTGCATATTTTCCTCATATCGTGCAGCCCTGGTGTAGGATGCTGTAGTGTAGTTGTCTGGAAATATGCCAAAAAGATGCAAAGCAACGGAATGAATATAATATTCTACATAAAAGTAATATATTTAGATAACCCCTTTGTAATCACCAATATTTTGATTAGTTACTTTAATTTAATTAGATACTTTTTCCTCAGCAACTAATTACAGTTACATTTATTTTGTAATTAGTTACAGTAATTTAGTCCCATGTAACTAGTTACTCCCCAACACTGGTTGGTCCCACTCCACCTAAATTGTTTGATTATTGATTTTCCACCACGTGCTTTTATTTTGAAAAGTAATCCCGGATATTCTGAGAGGCAGTAGTTCTCCCTGGATGTTATCATGCGTTAGCTTGTACAAAAATCATGTAGTTAGCGTTAGGGATGTATATCAATATCATATATAAAGTTATCAATCGGAGTGTATATTATTATAGTTAGCCTATTGTTAGCAGTGGCTATGTTTCCACAGGCCCAAATTAAAACTAGTAACGTTAACTGCTAGCTAAGTTACGATATCTAGCTAGTATTTTAAAATAAGGACGTGAATACATTTTAAATCAATGGCAGACAGGTGATCACACCTCGTCGATGTCCCCCGTGACAGTTTCTACTTTGGGTTTGACATAAGCGCAGAGCCAGGCCAGCTGGTGGTACAGCACCGGGACGGGCCTCTCCACCGGGTTGTCGTCGTCGGTCAGCAGAGGGAAGCTTCTCTTGGCCATTCGCTTCTTCGCCTTACAGAACTTGTCGCGTAGATTTTTCCATTTGAGCTTCACCTCCTCCTCAGACTTTCCCATGCTGTCTGCGATGTCTCTCCACGACAGATGTCCCTTCAGATTGTCCTTGTAGTCCCGCCGTGATTGATCGTACAGATTCGGGTGTTCGCGTATCAAGTCCGCTAGCTTCTTCTCGACAGTATTCATTTTGTTTTCGGTTTACTTCATCGCGAAGTCCTTTCGTCGAGGTTCGTTCTCCTCTTCTCCTCGCCAGCTGCAGGCTGGCAGAAGGAAGTGCGAGGCGACATTCATTCAAAATAAAAGTTTGGTCATTGACAGAAAAAAATCAATCCTGAGGACCTCAATAATTTCAGTAGGCCGACTACAACATGATACTAGTCAGAGGCGGATTTAGTGATTTGGGGGCCACAGGCAAACTTAACTTTGCACACCGGAGTTCTCAGCTCATGGCACGATGCATTACATTAATGCAATCTTATTTTTTATTTTTTTAATTCTACTTTCATCGCTTAATAGCACATTCATATATTGCACATTCCTGTAAATATTCCCAGTATATATTCTCTAAATTATGCAGCTCTCATACAGAAGGTACTGTTTACATATTCCTACTGTAATATTATTTATACTTAGAGTTAATCACGCCACATGTTTTCTTCAGCTTTCTTTTTCACTTGTGCATGTGCTCATTGCTTTTTTTGTTGTTGTTTTTATTTGTTTATGTATACTTTTTTGTTTTTGTGTTGTTCTTGTTATGCATCAAGACAAATTCCTTGTATGTAAAAACTACTTGGCAATAAATCTGATTCTGATTCTGATTCTAAATGATTTCAGTGTGACGTATCAGTAGTTTTTGAACAATTTCAGCACATTTTAACAATACCGTGATAATACTGATAACTGTGATCATTTTGGTCACTATAATCATGATATGAAAGTATCATATCGTTACATCTCGAGTCTAGTGTGTGTGTGTGTGTGTGTGTGTGTGTAGTCCTGCAATGCCAGCTGTCCCTTTCACACAGGCTGCTGGCTTAACGGTGGAACAACTCTGTCCCCCTCATTCCGTGGTCGTACCTTTTATACAGAACGGCGAGGCTGCGCAACAGTCCCGCCTCGAACAGGCTGTATGAAAGCGGATTATGATGGCAGGCTTTTTGCCCTGCCTCCGGGCTGTGGACATATATAACACGTATAAACACTCACGGCACGTTGTACGACATTACGAGCATACTGAACCTTTTAGTTGATCAAAACAAAAAGCCATCACATCATTTGTCCAATGTGCAATCATAAGTGCTGGTAAGCAACATGTTAATAAGGCCCAGGATGGAGAAGCCATTCTTTAAGTCAAAGGCACTGAATGTGAGAAGACTCACATCAGCAGAGTTGAGCTATAGTGCTGATTGGCTGCTATTCACTGGATATAACAGATCCAGGATTGACAGCTGGGTGGCAAATCATGCAGAATGTCAATCACTCCTTCAAGACATGTAGAAAAAGGAGTGTGTGTGTGTGTGTGTGTAACATTGTTTATATTCTTCTTGTTCTGTATTTCTCTGCAGTTGCGGTGAGTCATTACAGCAAAACACTGCCAGTACTCATAGAGATAGACTGCATGGGAAAATGTTTAATTAGGTAATACCTTACCTTAGCGGACCACAGTACATTTGACTGTTTAGCACTTAATTGTGAAAAAAAAAGAGTCTGCGTGCACAATCATTCTTCTCTAGCTGGACTAATAAATTACAAAGGAGTAGGCTCATTGTTACAACCTGCAACACAGGAAGCCAACCATCTACAAAACAAAAGTACGCTGAAATATTCACTAGCGCTCACTGCCCAATACGCTTAGCAGATAAGATCAAGATCAATGGTGGTCTAGGGACAAAATGCTGTAGGAACCTGGTGGGTGTGTAATTGTTTTGATCCATGCACCAGTGGTCATTACTTGATTATGTCATTGGTGATATAAATATAGTGATTCTACAGTCCACAGCTGTGCCTTGAGTCATATCGTATCTAGCGGTGCATGTGTTGTCATGTCACTAATGTTTTGATATACTGAACGTTAATCATCATGGAGAAGACACATGCTATGTTGGCGATAACAGAGGTCAATCTCAATTATATCATTGCTGCTCAGAAGATTAAAGCGAAAGAAACGGGAGGAAGAGAAAATAGTGGATATGAACGTTGACAGTTGCACTCTGAGTAATAGTGCAGCTGGCCAGAGGTCTTTGACTCCTGTCATGTTGTAATATCTTGGTGGAGTGGAAGAAAGAAGAAGAAATAAGATGTGGATGACAAGACCAGAGTCAACGGTTTTGTTCTGCGAGTCTTGCAGTCAGCAGACTCTCTTACTTATGTCACTACTGGTATGTCTTGCATTGCATGCATTATAAAGTATGCTCATAAACTATTTACAATGCCGCACTGACATGTACGCCGTGTGGACAGACCTGTCATGTCTCCCTCTGCTGGTTCTTCACCTTGACCCAGACGTGACAGGTTTCAAAAGATGAAGGTGCTGATTTACAGCAGCACAGATAATGAATGATGGCTCTCTCCCATCTGTGATGGATTTTTAGCAAAGCCATAACAGCAATTATGCTTTCATGTAAAATGATGCCTATTGTTATTAGACTTAGGTGGATCCCTGCATGAAAATGTATACACACATTACAATGAAAATATATAAAAACCATCTGGTGAGGTTGCAGATTGCAACCAAATTAAACTTCTCCCATGTGCCAAGCGTGTAGGAGAATTAGTCGGAGTTTCTGGGCTACTGTAGAAACATGGAGGTGTCAGATTCTGTGGGCCCAAAACGGCTCATTCTAAGGCAGGGGGGTCCAACCTTTTTTGAATGGGAGCCAGATTAGATCATGTGATGACCTGGGGGCCAGCTGCTTCTCGCATCATATGGGCTATTTAAAAAAGAAAAATCACATACAATACAATTGTACTCTAAGGATTTTATTTTCAGTGCCATACTAACACATGTACATGCACCCAAACAAGCTCAGCATTTTCTTGGCAAATGCCTGTATTTTGGGGAACCTGTCTTTATCCAGCTGCTGATAAAAGTTGAAAACAGAGATCTGCAGATGTTGGCTGCACAATTGGCTGGCTAGGCTAGCTTCCAGCTGTTTCACTTTCTCCACCCATTCAACTGCTATGAATTATGCTTCGTCTCGTAACGTCTCTTCATGTTGATCTCTCTCACAACAGCGACGGTCTACTGGCAAATTAAACAAACGCAACTGTTTTGGCTTTCAGTGAAAAAGTATTCAACTTTCTACCGCTCCTGAAACTGTGGCCCTCGCTGTCGAGCGGTTATTTGATGTGGCTCGCAGGAAATGTCTGTTGCTAGGTAACCGTTTGTTTGCTTGTTTACCGTCTGTTCATGAAAACACATTAGTTCTGCCTCCGTAGTTCCTACTCGGTGCAGGTCTACAAACTGTGTGATAGTGCTGTCATCGTGAGGTAACCGATATTGTGTGGCGGGCCACATACAGTATATTTCCAGTGACAAGACAGGGGCCGTTTAAAATCGGTCAGCGGGCCGTGATTGGTCCCTGGGTCGGACTCTAAACATGCCTGTTCTAAGGTAACGAAAACACAACAATTCTTATTTTCAGATAGTTATAGACTAAAACATAATTAATATTATATTCCATTTCTGACAATATCCTAAATCCTGCACACTGGACCTTTAAGACAGGCTTACTTTTGTTTCACTTTAGTTCAAAATAAGTGAATATGAAGTAAAGTGAGCAAGGGTGCAAATATCCTGAGATCATTTAAGAAAACAGAGCTGTGTTAACAGTATCCATCTTCTATTTCATGGTCAAATTCATCACAACATGTATAAAGGCCATACAATCTCTACAGTAGTACTACTTTGTTTTATATCCTTTCATATTGTGACGACGGGCAGTAACACAGTATGTGAGCTGGTCATTGTTGGCTGCTCTGGTTTAAGGGTCCAGGGTTGTTTTCCTCTTACACTGTTTTGATTGAATAATGTGACTTGGAGCTTTTTGGTCATTTTTGTGGTGCTATTTTCTTTTGGGTCATTTTTTTCCCATGAAATGTGGCAGGTTTAGGTTTATGGTTAAGGACATTGGGACTAAGAGGAGATAAGAAATGGCGTGCAACATAGGTTCCAGGCCATCAAGATGCACTTTGCTGACTTTGCAGAGGGCCTTTTTTTCTGATACAATGGTTTTGATTGCGGGGGGGGGGAAAAAAGTTCCAACAGCTTTTAGTAGAGAATAACCAGTAAACTTTCTCACCTTTGCAGTAGGAATTCAATCTTAAGTAAGAGTCTTTCAGATAATATAAAGCAAAGTATTATTACAATGATTTGTGACTCATCTTCCTTGAAGCTAATTACAGAATTGTGCCATGAAGACAATATTTTACCATGTAATTCACAACAAATTAAAAATGTATAATTTTCAATTGGCAGGCAAGATGACTAATCACAGTCATCATAAGCAGTGATTACTAATGGCATTCAATGCAGCTTAACATAACTTTTTCAATAAAACAAGACTGCAGATGCCACATTTTGCATGATATTCTAGATATGACGCATTAATCAATGATTTCCACATTCAACCATAAATAATATTCTGATTAACATATCATTCATGTTGACACGAGCAGACTGTGGAAACAGAAAATAGCCTGCTGAGACGGAGTTTGCACACTGATTCCTTTTTGAGGCTTCCTGGATGCAAGTGATGCACAAATCAACTAAAGTATGCAGGATCTGTGCAGCTTCCATTTATTTCATAGAATTATTACTTTCACTTGTCTTTTTCAAATTTGGAAAAGCAGAGCAGAGTTGACAGTGAGATCTGTAACCCTTTTTCACCACCACAAAAATAATGTCCATGGTGTCTAAAGAATGGTGGCAATTCAATATGCAGAGGGAATAAAAAAAACAAGACTAGATTGAAACCTAGTATGTGGCTGGACTGCGGCCGTTGTGTGGCCAAATTGTCACGGTGCTGGTCAGTGATGGTGTCGATACTGTGAATTCATGGATATTAAATGATGATCTGTAGTGGTCCCAGTAGGGATGGGTATCGGAAAGATTTTTCTCGCTACTCCTTATTGGTTCTTTTTCATTGTAACTGCTGTTTAAAAAATATAGGCTATTATTTAAAAGAAAAGAATAAATGCAGAACAGGATTTTAATTTATTTATATTTTAAATAACTAGGCCTAACAGTAATATTTACAACAGCAAAGTCCACTATATAAACTCAATATGTCAACAAATCTAAAATGCAATGAAATAAATAATGTTCTTGACATTAAAATACTGAGTGAAGTTTTAAAATAATCAGTCAGCCTCTATATCCGTCCTCCCTCCTGTCCTCCTCTCTCTGCTGCTAATGTGATGCACTGCAGGTGTCTCAGCCAGATATATGCCAAACTAAGCTAAAACAGTTAGACGGCATACAGGCAGTTTTTGTTGTAGCTCGTAGCGCGCTGTGCTTGTGTAAACAACAATATAACGGCGGTGGATGAGAGACTGCGGACGGAGCTGATTCTATCTTTTCTACATGACTGGATGAGTTTTAACTTATAGGCTATAAAGTTACAACTCTGTTAATTTATCAAACTTAAGCTTCAACAACAACAACAATCCCTGGTGTTTACTCGCAGAGCGCTTGTCTGCCTGTTGATTCATATGAGGAGCGCAGAGAGGAAAACAGGCAGAGTGGCTCTTACCGCCTGAATACACCTTTATGCTTGTTGAACAGGTGCTTAGATAAAATATTGGCTTTTTAGTGGCGGAGGCTTTGTTACACTTACAGCAACAAGTGCAGTTTGAGGAGCTGCAGTTCAGAGAGCAGAGGAAAGGCTGCAGCTGGAAGAAATTACACCAAGGCGTTAAAAAAGTACCGATAAAAGAACCGTCGGAGCTTATCAATACAGTCTTTAATCATTTCGCCCCGGGGCCCGTTAAGTAGGCTACCGGGTTTCGGTACCAGAGGCAGAGCCATGACTGTCACGCTGAATTACTGAAGTTAGGCTACTGCAGTCTGCAGTCTGCGGATTTGGCTTCACAATGAAAGCATTCCAAAAACAAAATAACAGGGGACTTCTATTGTGAAGAACATATACAGTAGATAATGAAATGTGTTTATCCATCGTTTTACAGCCGCTCTTGAGCGCTGAGGTTGAGCGGCTGGTAAATAGGATTACAGGACTGTCTGTCATAATATCATACATATTTGTGAAATCAGGTCAATTGTATGAATTTAAAATGTGAATTCTCAGATATTAAATGTAAATCTGTAGTGGTCCCAGTAATATGTGTCAGTAAGTCAGTAAGTAAGCGACAGATTTTCCAATTTAAAGGGCTGGTCCCCAGCGTTTCTGCAGTCCAGCCAAAAATGAAAAGAACTTGCTGGTTTGGTAATGTTAAACAACAACAGCTTGTCGTTAATACATTTCTGTTCATGTATGGGCTGTACAAACAAAAGACACATTTTAATTAGTGAGCTTTTTGCCAGGCCAGCTGTTTTACCCTGCTTCCAGTATTTATGCTAAGCTATGCTAAGCTAAGCTAAGCTAATTGTCCCCTGGATCCAGCTCCATATGTAGTGAACAAGAGTGGTCATCTCATTTAGGGGCAAGAAAGCAAATAAGCATATTTCCCAAAATGTAAAAGCTACTTTCACTCATATGATGAGATGTTTTTCCTTCTAAAGCCAACAACTCTTACTGAAAAACTGTGCTGCAGAAGGTTACTTTTAAAATGTAATAAGTTACAGATTACTAGTTACCCTGTTAAAAAGTAATAAGTAATGTAACAATTGTAATTACTTCATCAAAGTAATGTAACTTATTACATTTGATTACTTTTATAATGTTTGAAACTGGGCAATAAAGCTCAAAAGTCCTAAAAACATCAAATTAAATCCGGCAGTGTAGCGTGCTGTAGTGTAGTTGTCCAGAAATATGTCAAAAGAAGACATTCCTGCACGGAGAAAAGATGCAAAGCAACAGAATTAATTTTAGATTCTACATATAAGCTTTTTACAGGAAATAATATATTCAGATGTAAGCCCTTTGTAATCACATTGGCGTGGCTGACACATAACTGCAGTATGATGGGCTATGAGCTGCAGAAACAACACGATAAAAACAAAGTTAAGTGAGGCTGATGCAGTGGGCAGTGGTGTTATGTTGTTAGCCAGCCGCTCCTGGTGGGCTGCACTTGATAAGCTTCAGTAATACAAATGTATTTCTAATGTGTGTGTGGTAGGCTATTCCACTGAGGTTAGGATGGGCAACACATTGGTATAGAAGAGAGCTTTAATATTTGATTATATTATATTACATTACATTATATCATGTTGTAGATTGTATTATATTATATTCATTAAAATACTGAATCTGTGTTTAATAGAATAATTCATACTTGATGTCTGCGGCTTATAGGGTCCATAAAATAATAATATATTTAACTAAATTAGAGTTTTGATTTATCATTATATTATCATGCGCCACTGCATGTATAGTATGTGAAACTGTCAATATATAAATCAGAAACTCATAAATACAGTAATTGGATACAGCAAATTAGGTAATATAAATCACTGCTACAACATAACATCACATTACATTATATTATGACATAATTATATGGCAACATGATACATGGTAATCTAATGAGTGATATACTTTATACATATAAATTAGGTAATTAGACTATATTGCAGAGAGGTTGTTAGTGGATGAATAGTGTACCACAAAAGATGGTTGGCTGGCTCACCATTGACTGTTGATCTACCAGCAATTATCCTTTTCCAATTTTCTGACTGTAATTCTCAGGTAAAAGATCTATCCTCTAATTAGCTGCGGTTTCCAGTGAAAGGCACATTATGGAAGATGGCAGAAAGAAACAGGGACAACGTGGATCTATCAGACAGACAACTGCCAGCTAACTTACCTAATATGTTAAAAGAAAACACACTATTAAGACTTCAGATAGAGAACAGTACGACCCAAGTAGACAAAACAAAACGATTAGCAGAGAGGATGAGGAGGGAATGGTTGGAGAAGGAGACAGAATGAGATGAAAAAGGTAAATGGGCAGGCGAGGGAAGGGGAGATTGAGAAATAGAAATCGCACTTTAGGACAGAGAGAGAGAAAGAGAGAGAGAGAGACAGGAAGGAGGAGAAAAAGGACAACATCTAAAAAGGATGAGGCAGTGAGAGAAAGATCCAGAGAGAGGAGAGGAGCAGGGGAGAACATTATATCAGATCTGAGTGGAGGAAGTCATTTAGTTAAATTTAGCCATCATTTAGAAAGCTCTTCATGCCCCCCTAAACAGCTCCTCACCAGCAGGCTGCTGGATGCTACAAAATGCCTGCTAGAATCAAAATTAGGAGAGGATGGGGAGAGAAGAAAAGAGGAGAGGGAGGAAGAGAGGAGAGGAGAGGAGAGGAGAGGAGAGGAGAGGAGAGGAGAGGAGAGGAGAGGAGAGGAGAGGAGAGGAG